>CM067494.1:6143436-6167328 GCA_034552555.1 Semaprochilodus insignis
CCCACAAAGAAACAGAGACCTTTTAAAGCACCTACAGTATTCTCAGAAATGGGACCTGTCCATCAGAGTTCCTTTGGACTGATACTGCTCAGTATCATTGGCCGAATGCTGAGCGGCCTTGGAGCTGACTGGAGCTCCGTGAGGAGAGGGGTGGGGCCAAACTGGGCTGATATCAGCTGATTGGCCCTTCTGTGTCTCCGTCCTTGTCCAACTCATCCTGAATCTCATCAGTGTTCCCTGAGTCACTGCTCGCCACTGAGCTGAAGGACGGAGAGTTCCTGTAATTAAAAAAAAAGTGTGGTCAGTGGGAGGCTGAAGCTAATATGACTACAGCAGTGTTTTAGGAATGCTTAAAGGAACTGCCTAATGTAACTATTGCTACATCTGTTGTGAACATGCCTGCTCACGCCCCACAGATGTGCTGCAGTAAGCTCTAGATAAAACATTTTTTGGGTTAAAGATTATAATGCATCTTGCTCTGCTGGGTTGCTAATGCAGAAGGAAGCCAAGAGGCTAAGACTGCTGCTAGGAAGCTGAAGGTCGCATCCATATTTGAAAGGTTTCATGGCAAAATGCAGTATGTACCATTTTAGGCTGCAAGTTTTGTTCCAAAAGCAACCATATGCAAAATGCATGAAGGAGTCGGTCAGTACCTGCCCCCCTTGATCATTCTCCTGCACGTCTCCATCTGCACGTCCAGCCCTCTCTTCATACTGCACATCTCCATGTACTCATGCAGATGCCGGTTCATGTCACTCTTAGCTGTGGCCAGTTCCATCTGCATAGAAAGACCAATAAAACAGCACAATATCAGGGGAAGGTGCCAGCACAACAAACCAGCCGGGCATGTTCATCTCACAGATCAACTCACAAATCAAAGCTGTACACCAGGAGCATAAATCAGGATCCCTCCTCTGGGTGTATATGAAAGAATATGGCAGATGTTTCCACAAGTTTTAAATGAAACAGTAATTCTTTTTCCAAGCAATGCAAGAGGTAAACCTCAAGGGATGTAGGTAAAAATGAACACACTCACATTCACAAGTTCATTCACAGAGCTGGGCAGACAGAACAGACATGGAAAATGATGGTCTTATCAAACAGTGTACAAAGCACATTTACTAACCTCAATCTGGCCAATAGTTGCTTGGTACTCCTGCTCTCTGGCCTTGAAAAGAGACTCAGTCTCATCGATGAGGCTGCCCAGACTGCCGTCCTGTGAAATCTGGAAAAGCACAGATAATGAGGCCAAGTTTAACTACGTGTCCTGGACAAAGAACTTAAAGTTGGTTCAAATTTAATAAGTGAATTTCTTTTGTTTTGTTTGACTCACGTTTAGCTGCACTACAGAAAAGAGGGATAGATTTAGACACTGTAGCTGTACAAGTCCTGTATACTTGTTTTATGCCTCGAAAGATCTGTTAAACTTATTTTTATAGCATACAAAGAAACACAGATTAAAGGGACGGTAATTTACGCAAACTTTTCTTCAGATGTAGTCAATTAGCCAAGAAATGTTTAGCTCAGCTCGGAGGTTAGGTAACACATTCAATTGATTTTTTGCATAAAGATAGGAACCTCTACATATAAACACATTTCTACATATTAAAGCACAATTTATCTGCTGAATTTAACATATTGTGCCCTGTGCAAAATGACATTTTATATTCTGTTATTCTGTGTTAAACTACATAAATAGATATATAATAAATAAATAAATAAATAACATTTACAGAAAATGCCATATTTAAGCATGTTCACTATAGAAGACATATTAACTTCAACAACACGTTAAATTCAGCAACAAAATATGCCGTTTGATTTGGGGTGTTCTAATGGTATTACCCATGTAGTAGAAGCATACTCTAATAGAAAAATAAATAATAAAAAAATATAATAAAATATATAAACATAATAAAAAATACCCCCCCTCTCTCTCTGTGTCTCTCTCGGTCTCTCTCTCTCTCTCTCTCTCTCTCTCTCTCTATATATATATATATATATATATATACACATATAAAGTATATACTTAATATTTGTTCATATAAAAAATGTTAAAATCTAAAAACAATTTACTACATATACTTAACTGTAAATATTTTTCAATATTTAAATATATACCAATATAGGCACATATGCAGAAGAAATATACAACATAGAGCTATTTAAATCAATATTTATATCAATCCTGAAAAGTGTATTACAAGCTTGACCCACATTTTGTATATGGTAATATTATTAGGTACTCATTACCCAAGAACTAATATAAGTGGTCACATATTTCCTTTGCATATGGGGGCACATAACGGCTCAAAAAATGAGCACCACTGAAGGGATGTTTAGATTTGATATTTCAAACCGGTATTTATGTGCTCTGGAAGAGCAAAACATTTAGGATGCTGGGTTAGTGCGCTTAAATATGTATTAAATTTTATTGTACTTGAAATCCTAATGAAATAATTTCTATTTTACACTAGACAACTGTGTCATGTGTCTTTCTTCTCAGATACTGCTTTAAAAACAAGTATTAACTACTTCAGGAGTCCTGTGATGATCTAGGATGCAAACTGACCGCTTCCTGGCTGCCTCCGTTGCAGTCTGGCCCGTTGCCGTTGTTGTTGTTGAAGGAGAAGGGCACGTTGTAGTTGGTGAAGTCTTCCCATAAGAGCAGCGTGTCTTCGTTCTCTTCCCATGTCAAACTGTCGCAGTCGTCGTCAATGTCAAAAGTCTCCCGCCTGGCAACAAATGAGTTATCTGAGCAATGTCTGCAATGTGGGGAAGAAAAGGGAAAAGACAGGAAAAGGAGGAAAGAAGAGCAGGAAGTGAAGACACACAACGAAGGCCACAGAGGAGAAAAGATGTGGAAGAAGTCATGCAAGAGGACAAACACATGCAGATACACAGACTCATCCAGAAACACGGTTCTTATCTGCTTTACCTTGACACAAGCAAACCCAACAACAACAACAACAACAGTGCGTCAGCCCGCACCTGCAGCTTGCAGGACACAACAACAATTACGCTTCTCACCACTTGGAGTCAGAGGACTAGAAGCCATACTATTACTCAGTCTGAGAGCACATCAGCTGGTGTACATTGTGCACTTGTGATGAACTTCCGCCACTCACAGTTGATTGAGCATCCGCTTCATCTCGTCTGTTATATTGAGAGATCCAGGCACTTCCTCTTCTGATGTGCTGGGATCTGCGTCCATCTCGGAGCTTTCCTCATCTGACCCAGTCTTCTTCTCCTTCCTCCTGCAGGCCACAGCCCCCTGGGAGTGCACACGTGCAGAAAAGGCCAGCATCAGGCTTTGGGCAAAAAACAACAGGCTCACAAGAAAAATCTCAATGCATAACCAAAACCACAACTCGGTTATAAGTCTCCAATATCATTAACACCTTAAACTCCCAGGACCGGGCCCAGAATCCTGTTTTCCCATATGAAGCTTCTTCTCCTTCCAGTGTTAACACCCTATACATTTCCATCCATAGACTGGATTTTCTCCAGAGTTTCTCTCATCTTATAGTACAAGTTTATGCTAAAGGCTGAAGACACATGATCCAAGCTAACAAACAGCATAACTCGCATGGTTGTTCACAAGAGCTACAGAATAATCCATAGCAGTAACTGAAAAGCTTTACATGGTACACTTCATGTCGGTCTGTGGTTACCTGAACTTGATAAGACACATGAAGTGTAAATGGGTTGAAGTCCATTTAAAAAAGCAATGTTTTGTCTGCAGCTCTCAGAATTTACTGATATGTTTAGAAATGAAGTTTATCAGTATAAAACAATAGAACTATTAATAAACTGAAGTACTACTTATACAGGATTATTTTTAGATTGGAATGATGGGCCTATAGAGCCTTGATTATGATTGGAATGATTATGGGCAATGATGCTTACGGCCAGTTTGTAGAAAACATTTAATTTATTCATCAATTTGTTTACCCTAACCATTTATGTCCTTGTCTTGCACTACACAGGAATACACAGTTGACGTAAAATCAAACTCTTTCAATGTTCAGGGTTGTACATTTTGAGTAGAACAATACATATCAGCTTGATTTGGGCCAACAGAAAATGTGTCCAAATGTTAAATAACCTCCTTTTATTTCTATGGTTTGTTCTACACTCAGTAGAAGTTGCTAAAGTCACTGACAAACAATAATTACATGGTCCCACTTCTTCATGCTGAACCAATCCCATCCAAACAACAAATGAATTTCTTGCAGTTCTATGTGTCATCACTGGATGCCCTGACCACCATATGACAAGCCTCTTAAAGCCCTGGTTAGATACAGTGGAGGTTTTTAGTCCACCATATACCTGCAATGTAATAACCTTGTGTGGAGAGGGGGAATGCTGCTATATCAGCAGTTCTCCACCTCCCTGTGCGTTCTCTCTACATTACACATCCGATTATATTTTAGTGTCAAAGCTGTGCTGTGTCCTTTATGTGCATACAGTATTGATATTCTAGGACTGATGTATCCAGGTAGTGAATTCAACCGTTCAACTGCACACATGGCTTGTATAATCTCAAGGATGCTCTGGAGCAGCCACACAAACACCTGAGAGGTACCCATGCTCAATGGCAAGTGACAGCTAGAGGGGACCCACAGCACCTGCGACGTGATGGAGCACCACCAAAACCTTGAAGTGCCATTTGTGATCAAGCACTAATCATTTAGTATGAGTAACTGACCTTGCTAATGCTTTGTGTGTGTGTGTGTGTGTGTGTGTGCGTGTGTGTGTGTGTGTGTGAGTTTGTGTGCTTGTGACACACACCGCTGGGGCCCTGGACGGACTGACGTTGAACATTTTGGACATGTCTTCTGAGTTTCTCTGCTGTGCTACATCGCAGAGCTTTGCTGTGATGTCGATCCTCCTGCAGATGTCCATGTCCACTTTCATGGCTTTCTCCTGGATCTTGGAGTCCAGTTCAGACATTTGCTGCAAAAGGAAATGAAGGTGTCAAAGGGTGTCAAAGAAAGCCAGTCCATATGTGTGGTCTACACTTAACACACGCACTATATTAGTACAGTTACAAATCAGAGCCATTTCTGTTATAATTTATCATAAACACAATATTTTTGTATTGTATGAATATAGAATATTTACTATATTCTATATAGAAGCATGTGAGTAAAGGTTACAAAAAGCCTTCAACAGATGGTTCCTCACTCACATGCCTGGAAGCCATCCATTGACTTTTCTTGACCAAAACCACCAAATACAAGACAACGCTCAATCACACCGTTTGTTAGGATTCCACCCCTTTTAATTCACATCAGCACACCAAAAAGAACAAACTAAACTGCCATTTCTTCTTCTTCTTCTCTCAGACGTTCAGTATGGTTAGATCTTGGGTCACTAATATATTGTAAAACCATTAGGATTCCATGAGCTCCACACCAGGCATGTTAGTCTGGGGAGAGAGATCGGTCATACTGTCTCTTACTTTCAGGTTGAGGAACTTCCTCTGGTTTTCTGCGGCTCTCAAGCGAGAACCAAGACTCCAGCCCCCCTTCATGACAAACATCATTAACAGCTCGTCACACATTGCATCACAATCGGAGAATCCTTATGATTGCAAATTAAAGGTGCTAAGTCTTAACAAGGAAGCCTGTCACAATTAATACATAACCACCTGATCAGTATGTTCTGCATCCATCAAAATGAATTAGGCTGTAAAATAAGTTAAACAAGAATGTAAACTGGGCACGTGTCCTTCTGTCGGGTTTTGGCAAACAGACTTGGTGCTATCACCCCTTTAGAGGGCAGCATTTGAGCTTGTCCGACGTCAGTTAGGAGCTGGCAAGTATTTTGATGCGCAAGAGGGAGAAACTCTCCCCCACGGAAACCACTTTTCTCAGCTGCCTAAACACCTAGTTGGAAATCAAGCCCATTTCTCTGTTACAAGGTGATGTCATCTTGTAACACAATCCTTATTGCCCGCCTACTGGCTAGCTTGACACACCCTCACACATGAGAGCTAAAACAGCACCACTCCGAAATCTCCTGCTTCAGTCTAGCTTAAGAAGGTGGATAGGGTCCATGTACCTGTTTGTTCTACCTGACTTTCTGGTTTGGACACAAACTGGTAAAGTAGAACCGACACCACTGTGAAAACAGCCATGGTGGTGTGGGGGCAGAACTTGTCACTGTACAGTTGACCAATCAGAACAGAGCGGGCGAACTGACCAATTTTTAATTTTTAATGGTTGAATACACTGAAAAAAATGGCAATTATATTGTTTATCATAATTATTTAAATGTTTTTTAATTACCAGCTGACATCTAATAATTGGGACAGATCTAAAAAAAAAATATATATATAAGCCAATTTTCAATGTTAATGGGGTTAGAACCTCTTAACTTTCCAAGTTGAGTGATTGGACACTTGGCAGTACTGCATCCCTGCCCTGAAACAGTGAGCCTGCAGCCATCCTAAAGTAAACTAGAGCGATGTAGAGATAGAATGCAAACGAGGTGTGAGGTCCTGTGGCTTCATGGTCTGAATGTTCACCTCTTGCCATCAAGGCTGAGGATTCAACCTCCATCTGAGCTCTGCTGACCCCTGCAGACTGGGAGGTGGGGTGGGGGTGTTTTTTTTTTTTTTTTTTTTTTTTTTGTACATGGGCCAGGATGGGATGTGTTTTCAAATGTTAACAAATCGTTCCAGTGTTGCTGTGCCGCTAGAGCTCCAGTTTCACCGGCTGGCCCTTTAAACATGTTAATACTCAGGCTACACAAAGTAATTTTGGCGAGCTGTTTAATTCACATCTGAACAAGCTGAAGAAGGTGCCTGAAAAACAACAGAGCAGCAAAAGACCAGTCAACGGAAATCCAGACGACATCTGTATAAACTGTTTACTCGTTCCCCAATAACCAGGTCAGTGGTGATGTACTGCAGAGGTCTTGCAGGAGATGAAGTTTGAGATCATGTCTATGCAACGAGTAGCTGGTGTTGGGTTCTCTGCATCAGAGTGCTGGAAGCAAGATAACCAAATAAAGAAGGCTCTGTATCCTTCCTGTCGCAAGAGTGAGTCAGGGAAAAGATAAGGCAGAATTTGACTACAGGTTAGAGAAGTTTTGCTGCTGGATAAGAGGGCTGGTTTGTAAATGTTCATGAAAAGTGGGGGTCAGATGACTTGTGCAATATTCTGGGTTCACTGCGTTCCACTTCTCGGGCTGGTTAGACCTTTCAGACATGTGCTGTAACACAATATGAACAGAGGGAGTAATGTAGCATATGCCTGTCACAGATACTCACATCACTCATGAGGCTCTTGAAGACGACCAGCTCTGCCTTTAATCTCTCCACTTTATTCCTCAGCTCTTCCTGAACGGCCTCCGACTCCTGAGCGCTCTGAGAACATGAAGCACAAGCCTGATAAGATACAGCGGTGTGACTGCAAGACACATCTGAGAAGAAGATTAGGTGATTGCTTTCATGCAGAGGCAAAACTTTCCGCCTTTGATGCAATCGCATCTTTAATGAACATCTTCATAGGAAAAGAGCATGATCAAATAGGGATGGGCGATAGGGCAAAAACATCACACGTTCAAACAGACACTACATCTCTAGTATTGCCACATCAAAAATATGAATGCATTTTTTTAGATACTAACAATAAATACCAACCATGCTTATTAACAAAAACACACACACACACACACACACGCGCACACGCATACACACACACACACAAACACACGCACACATGTACACACACAAACAAAACATCACACGTTCGAACAGACACTACATCTCTAGTACTGCCACATCAAAAATATGAATTTTTTAGATACTAACAATACCAACCATACTTGTTAACAGAAACACACACACACATACACACACGCATACACACACACACACATGCACACACATGCACACACACACACACGCATACACACACACACACATACGTACACACACATGCACACATATATACACACAAACATAACATCACACGTCCGAACAGACACTACCTCTCTAGTATTGCCACATCAAAAATATGAATACATTTTATCATTATTTAACATTTTGCATGTTGTACTGCACCAAAATCAATTAAACAGGCACAATTATTGAATTAAACAAACAGCTGTTTAAAGGTTTTTAGATTCTAACAATAAATATCGCTTATTAACAAAGCCAAACACACACACACACACACACACACATGCACACACACACACACACACACACTCAAATATACACATACATGCACACACATACACATACACACACGCACACATATACACACACACACATGTTTTTCATTTCTTTCATTTTTCATTTATCAGTTTTTGTTCATCAGTATCTAAAAACCTTTAAACAACTGTTTGTTTAATTAAAAAGATACCATAATTATGCATTATGGTCTCTCAATATATATGCACATAATTATATATAAATATATATATATATATATATATATATATATATATATATATATATATATTTGTGTAGAAACCATCTGTGTCCATCCAAAAAATTACAACAACAGATTAAGATACCATCACGCACAAGCTCCAGTTTTGCATGTGGATATATTTCACTATGCCGGATATGAATTCAGTGTCGCTATTTCCGTTCTGGATGAGTCACTATAACCAACACAAGATGCCAGCATGTATCGCAGACATCCTGCAAGCCCCAGTTAAAGGAAACTGACACACAACACGTATTTATTTTTATTGCCTACAGTCTTAACTTAGGCTCACACTTTCATTCATTGTAACCGACATATAAACCAAGCTGCCTTCGTATCACTTACATATCTAATCTAAAGTGCACACCCATAAGCGCAGTGTGCATTCCATAACAGTGAAAGAGGAGTGGATGAAGGTTAGTGTGGCTCAGAGCAGAATGTAAAAGGCTCTGTGGAGTTTGGGGCTCTCCTGGGAACGGCCTCCGCTACGCTTTTCTGCTGACCCATAATCCAGTACAAACAGCGACGCAGCCGTTTATTGATTTTCAGCCGCATCACGACAGACAGCAGGGACTGGCTCTTAACACCTGCAGGCTTTCAGTGAGATGATGCTGAGCTTTGGCCACACGCATGTACTGTACTGGCCAAAGATCTGGACTGACGAAGGGGTTTCCTTATTCAGTAGGGATGCAGGATAAATCAGGGGACAATCTATTATTATTATTATCAGTTCAATACTGACATGTGGATTATATTTACAACTGATTACTTCCTTTTCTATGCACTGAAGCATGTCTAAAAGAAGGTTCTCACCAACAATGACCACTACCCCTCTTCTAGACCTGACAGCAAGTTTCACTATAATAGACATGCAATGAGATCTTCTGACATGTATTCTGAAAACCACAGATTATAGTTTGTTTTTTTTTTGGTATTCAGCTTTTAAATGTCCATATTTTAGTTCTGTATTTGCAACAAATAGGGATACACCAAAAATACTATATTCAGACATAATTACTGTTGTCAGCTAACCCTGTTGTTAGCACTAACCCTAGAGCCATAATACACTGCCTGGCCAAAAAAAAGGTCACCACCTGGATTTAACTAAGCAAATAGGTAAGAACCACCCACTGGTTAAATTACTGCATGGGTGATTATGTTTCAGCTGGCAACAAGTTATTTAACCCTAACTGATGCAGTGAGTAGCTTCTCATTTGTTAAACAACCATGTAGAAAGACACATCCTGTGGTCGTGGAAAAGATGTTAATCTGTTTCAGAAGGGTCAAATTATTGGCATGCGTCAAGCAGAGAAAACATCTAAGGAGATGCTGAAACTACTGAAATCGGGTTAAGAACTGTCCAGCGCATTATTAAAAAGTGGAAGGACAGTGGGGAAACATCATCTTCAAGGAAGGAATGTGGTCGGAAACAAATCTTGAATGATCGTGATCGGCGATCACTTAAACGTTTGGTGAAATCAAATCGTAGAAAAACAACAGTAGACCTCAGGGATATGTTTAATAGTGAGAGTAAGAGCATTTCCACACACACAATGTGAAGGGAACTCAAGGGATTGGGACTAAACAGCTGTGTAGCCTTAAGAAAACCACTTGTCAATGAGGCTAACCGGCAAAAACGGCGTCAATTTGCTCGGGAGCATAAAGATTGGACTCTGGAGCAATGGAAGAAGGTCATGTGGTCTGATGAGTCCAGATTTACCCTGTTCCAGAGTGATGGGCGCATCAGGGTAAGAAGAGAGGCAGCTGAAGTGATGCACCCATCATGTCTAGTGCCTACTGTACAAGCCTGTGGGGTAGTGCTATGATCTGGGGTTGCTGCAGTTGGTCAGGTCTAGGTTCAGCAACGTTATGTGCCCAAAGAATGAGGTCAGCTGACTACCTGAATATCCTGAACCACCTGGTTATTCCATCAATGGATCTTTTCTTCCCTGATGGCACGAGCACATTCCAAGATGACAATGCCAGGATTCATCGAGCTCATATTGTGAGAGAGTGGTTCAGGGAGCATGAGACATCATTTTCGTACATGGACTGGCCACCACAGAGTCCAGACCTGAACCCCATTGAGAATCTTTGGGATGTGCTGGAGAAGACTTTGCGCAGTGGTCCAAATCTCCCATCGTCAATACAAGATCTTGGGGAAAAATGAATGCAACTCTGGACAGAAATAAATGTTGCGACATTGCAGAAGCTTGTGGAAACGATGCCACAGTGAATACGTGCCGTGATCGAAGCTACAGGCGGAGTTTAATACATGAATACATGAATATTTTAAGTCTTTGGTTAGCTAAGTGCTTTCATAGTTCATTTTAACTGTGTAAAGCAGTGAGTGAGGACGTTCTTGGCTTCACTTTGAATGTCGTTCAATTAGTCACCGACTGTAGCAGGTGTGCTCAATGTTGTCTGAAAAAGAGTGAACACACCTGAAAATTTTAGTTCACAGTTTAACATTCATTCATTCATCTACTAAGCTGCTTATCCTTCTTAGTCACGTGGAGGAGTGGTGCTGGAGCCTATCCCAGCACGCGTTGGGTGGACAGACCGCCAGTCAAGGCAGGGCTGAACTTAACATAAAAAAAATACATAAAAAAAAAGCAGCATGGTTTTTAAACAGGCCACATGTGTAGTATTTTAAATTCAGCAAATAAACAGTAATTGTGCATTAAAACGTTAACGGCTGTGTTCACTTATTTCCACCTGGAAAATCATGTCTTTTCACTGTGGCATGGAAACGTTTGCATGAGACTGTATCTACATAAAGTAATGTAAAGCATTATATTAATAAATAGCACTGAATTACATTATAACAATACATTTAAGATTTAAGCTTTTGACATCAATATCAGTCACAGCAAGGTGTTAATTATTGGTATCATCTATTTAATAATCTATTTTACTTATTATACTATTTTCAAATTTTTACATTAACAGCAAACACGTCAAAACTGTCAAATAAGATATGGACTTTTTCAGTGACCAAAAAATACTGATACAGATCTTTAAGGTAATCCTCCCTTTGCCTCGAATTGGCTTTGTACACTCTTGGCATTCTCTCAAGCAGCTTCACGAGAAACCACCTGGGAGGTTCTTCCAACAGGCTTGAAGAAGATAAACATGTGCCGAGGCCTTGCTGGCTGCTGCAAACTGCATTAGGAGAAAATTCCATTTAAAATAAAGTAGAAATAAATTTGCACCTAGTCAGCAGATTCGCTGTTTACGTTTGTCTTAGAAAATACATATTTCATTTGTGAGTTGTGCTGTATATTTAGACCTCATATCTGTGTCCTCAGCTCTGATAAACAACTCTGGCAGTGTTGTTTCTATGGCCACTTAGTTTACGTGATGGGTCAAGCGTGGAAAGAATGCTTTCTGCAGCTGGGACGCTGATGTTCATACTCTATTTGAGTAATCCAGGTCAGTGATATGCTTGCCACAGTTGGATCTGAAGCTTTGAAGCTTTGACCCAGACTGTCTGTATATGAGCAAAATTAGATCCCAGAAGGTTCGAGGCGCTTTTCTGGGCAATAGTATCCAATGTGACTGACCCTGTGACGGATGCAGTACTAATTAGGTGCTAGGAGCCAATCAGCTAGGCCTAATATGTGTAATATGTGTTCGGTGCGTGTTCGCTTGTTTATCTCTGTCCTGGAGCTACGAGGCTAATGAATGCTGATAACAATCATTTTCATTAGACAAACAGCACTTCTAAGATATCAAAAATGAAGTATATCCATTTGTATAAACAGCATAATGTATCTGTAGCATTATAAAGTGTTTCTGTAGAGACGATTACAACAGCAAATGTATGTTTGCTTCTTTAGCCTGTTTTCATTCAATCCAGTGTGATCACAGGCAACACAAAGTACTGTGTAAAACTCAGACACCACTATGGTGCGTGTTTCATTTCCAGTCAAAACAGCCATAAAGAACAAGTTATTAAATGTTCAGTGCCAGAGAACAAAGCAGAATTTAACGGAAAGCAGAAAAAACATATTTAACAGAATATTAAACAAAGGCCTCCAACTCGAAATACATCAAATCTCTCCATATTTCATTCGCCCACTTTTTTCTTTTGTGCATTTACTACTACTTTAACTCTCCCGTCCTTCCAACCTTAAAACTAACCAGTTACAGCTGTGTCCTCCCAACAACAGCTCCTCATAAGAGTCACTGACATTATGTTCCCCTGTCAAAGAGACCCTAATATTCACACACGCAACTATCCAAACACATCTTAGCTGCCTCACACACTTCGTTCTTATGTACCTCTAAAAAACAGCTAATGGAGATATTTTAAAAGATTAAATACAAGATAATTAACTTATATGGGCTAGAGGCTAAAACCACCAAAACCGCCCCCATCAGATACTTAGAGCTTGAGAGACAGGAGAAAACCAAGCTCCATATTTACTTCAGATCTGACAAAAATCTGAAGGTGTTTCTGTCCATCCTTCCACTGTGAGACGACAGCGTAATGCTGTGGGTCTGAAAGGATGTGTAGCTGTTACACAGAAAAAGAAACAGAAGACAAACTGCACTAAACACTGACATAAAGCAAGCTTTCATTGACTGATGAGTCTAAAACTGTAACTGGTGCTTCTTGGATTGTAAAAAAGCAAAAAAACAACAACAACCAACCTTTAAGATTAAACTTTGTAGGTCAGGAAATAGTCATATCTTGCCAGATTTGTGAAAAACGGAAAGCAAGTCTCCTGAAAAGAAAGGAAGCTGGAATAATATATAATAATACACATAACTGTTCAGCCTTCTGTGTCGTTTACAGGTTTCTGCTTTTTTTCCTGACACTGAAACAAGCTTGTACATAATAGTGGTTTTGACTGGAAAGTAAAAGGGGCCTATTATGTTTTTCTGTTTCTTCCCTTTTCTTTAGTGTGTTGTAGCTTTTCGTCAACCGTCTACAAACCTATACACGCCAGAGGGAAGAACTCTCTCCCACAGAAACCACCTTTCTCAGCTGCCTGAAACGCCTTGTTGGAAATCCAGCCCTGTTCCCTGTTACAAGGTGACATCATCTCATTACAGAGTCTTTACTGACTGCCTGAGGGGGCAGGACCTGTAACAAGATGCCGCTATCACCTCAACTGCTGTAGCAGTTGACCAATTGGAGCAGAGAGCTTAGGCTGACCAATCCGAGCATACCAGGCTCATCAGGAGGCGGGGCTTAAAGACACAGGCGCTCTAACGGAGCATTTCAGACAGAGGGTGAATATAGATGTAAAGTATGAGAAAAATTTAGTGTTTTTTGGAACAATTAGCATGCAAATCTATTCTAGTAGACCCCAAAAATTAAATTATGAGCACTGAACACAAGAAAAGTGGGTCCCCTTTAATTCAACAGAGGATCACTGACTTTTGCATAGTACTGTATGTTAATAAAGCTGAGAAAAAAAATTGAAATATTATTTTTTTATGATTATGAATATAATCAATACAATGCATTCCCCCTCAACCATTTTAGGACAATGAGTGCCAGGTTTAATGGGTTTCAATTTATGTCACAGCAGGAGATCCAGACAGCTCAGTGTGTGTGTGTGTGTGTGTCTGCATATGTGAAGGTGAGATCACCTCCTGTAGCGACTCCACCATCGACTCCATCTGCTCTCGTCTGGACAGCTCCTCCTCCCATCTGCAACACAGGAGGCGCACCTCAGATGAGTGTGTGCACAGAGAACAGGTGTGCATGTGGGTGCTCGTTTATGTTTGAGTGAAAACTAGCTCTAAAACATTGTTCTTCTGTTAGAGACGCATGTGTGAGTGACTAACGGTGCAGTCATCATTATCACACCTGTCAGGAGCTCGGGGATTCTTCCCTTCAATTCCCAGCAATGACTTTCCTTTTCAGTCTTACACAATGTACCTTAAGAGCCTTTATCTTTATTCCCCCTTATCGATTAAAATCTGTCCCAGAGTAGCCAGTATGCAGTACGTCCACCCTGGATCAGCAATCTGTGTGCAACCACGCTCTCCATCACAGTGTAACAGAAGCTCCACTCTGCCTGTATTTTTGGATGCACCACAGTAGTTCCTGGGTAAGAATGCAAATCACATCGCTACAAAAAAGGAATTACCCTTTAACAGACGGAAAAGGTTGCTGAAAGGGGTGAAGTCTTTCAGGTATGAATGGCTGTAGTCATGATACACAGGCGTCTGCAGTCTGTGCATCAGCCTGCAGGGTGTCTGGGGCAGGGCAGCAGTGTAATCTAATCCAGACGCAGCAGGGCAGTGCCAGGTCAGAGGGTTTATACATGCACAGAGCCGTGCTGAGGACTCAGTGCTGATATGAATGGAAAGCTATTACAGCTATTAAGAAAGGTTACTGTTGTGTGCACAGCCTTTATTGCAGAAACAAAAACAACCTTTCATTTCCGCCTGGTGTTTTTTCATTTCTCGACATTGAAACAAACAGAAAACACAGTGTGCAGACTCAAACAGACTCTCTGTGCAGGATGGAAATCAACCACAAGGACATTAATAACTAACCATGTTATTACATAAAAATACTAATATGCAAATCGAATGTAGATACATTGGTAAAACTAAGTATCATTGTATTAACAATTTTTATCTTAGTATCGCAATATTATGAACCTGTTTCGCCTGTTTAAGTTTTCATATTTTGGTCTAAACAATTTTTAAAAAAATCATTCATGGTGCAGAGCTACAAGCAGGGCACTGAACCAACTAGAGCTGCAACGAGGACCACTTGCACACAGAACCAAGGAGGGCTGCAAATGGTGGCAGGATGGAGGTGCCCAAACCCTACGTGCTGGAAGGAAGGAAGTCATCAGCCACAAAAACACCGGGAAGAGATCAACAGCCCCGGGAGACAGTGGGAAGATGACGAGAGCTTCGAGGACAGTGCCTGTGCCACAAACCCCGTCTCCTGGGCACTGCCTCAGATTTCTTGAGGCCACTGGATTGTGGCTGATGTTAGAACACAAACTGGTACAACTTTGGTCACCAATGAGAGCTGTGAGAGGCGGTGAGAAGGCAGTGGGGATGGGCGCCTGGTACAATTTATTTTTTTCAGATTTTACAATTAACAATGTTAGATATAAAAACTTTGATGTGTAGATTCAACACAGTCATGAAGTGGCAGCCCCTGGTTCCTATCATCACCACTGTAAAGAAATAAATAGTCTGTAAGTTTCTCTACAATTAACTTTTTCACATCATACCACTCTGAATGACTGTGTTTACATCTCAGCAACTGAACTATGGAGATGTTTTGAAAAAATAAAATCATTGTACAGATGAGATATATTGCTAATATGGCTAATAACAGAAAAACACTATCACAGTATATCAGTATAACCATCTACAGACATCACCCATCACTACATGAGACTTTTAAGGGTTAATAAAGTCCTCCAGCCTAATTGTAGCACATGTAGACCATTCTGCTTCCATAGTGGCTCAGAAGTTGTGCAATCAAACATACCAGAACCTCACAAAGAGCCCCATTATATGAACCTCACTGGCAGATTTATACCACCAGAGCCTTTTACACATGCTTTTGATATTCTAATTCAGTAATAAACAGGGAATCCTGGGAACTCGGAGCGCTACTATAGGACCTGGAGAGGAACAACTATAAAACACTGCAATGCAGTCTAAAGACAGTGTGTACAGCAGCTACCTTCACCATCCCACATCAGCGTATACAAGCAAAGTGAAGCTTCAATTGATGAACGGGTCACTAATCGAACCTGTGGACACAGATGCCAACTGAGCTTATGGGCCATGTGACGCCACTTTAGAAGCTCACAAATCAAATCCGTTTTGAGTGATGACTCTGGGTTGCTACGGCAACCCTGGCGGGCTGACACAAAAATAGCTTGTGACTGCACACCTTCCTCACCATCACACTCGCTGGCCCGCGCCCCCAAGTGGCCTCTGCCTGTTACCATGGGCCTTGGACAGTAAACAGCACCATGGCTAGCGCACTGACCCCCAAAACACAGTGGCGAGAGCATGAAGAGTGCAGATGGGTTCTATGATGTCAGCATGCTAATCAGGCCCTGCTGTCTGTTTACTGTCCGGTCTGAGTTACTGTTATCGTTCTACAACACTCTACTCTTTAACACACTCACACACACACATATATAGCCACCTCCGTACTGGGCAAGAGCCTACTCAAGCGGAACAAATCACTGCTGGGAGTTTTGTGATTCAAGTGATGCCCAGATGACCAGACGTTTAAAACAATAACCTGAATTTGACTTTTGTTTAAACTCCACTGTTGTGATCTAAAGCAAGTTTTGCCCTTAGCCAAGAGATGTTCGACATCTGAAGTTTACTTCTTTAGAAATGCACTGAAGCTACGAGGCTAATGCTAGTTAAAACACATAATCACCAGTTAGCTGTGTGCAAACTGCATGACTCTACTGTTGTGCTGGTGCATTTTGTCCAATAGGGTTTTCATATTATACAAAAATTAATATTGTATCATGAGGTATATTATTCTAATATTGTATCATGTATAATAGTGTATCATGAGGTTACCTTTAAGCATTGTGATCTTATATTTTTGTACAGCCTTACTTTACACCGCTACATACTCAAACTGGCTTTTGGAAGCTGGTTCTCCCTCTACGGATTTATTTAGTTGGATGTCCGTGAGCCGCCTGTGGCCTCTGAGGCTGCTGCTGTGATTGAAGCTTCGTGCTCAAACTGCTGGCTCTGCTGCTTTGCCTGTGTCCAAAACACACTGCTGCAGCATGCTGAGCTCCAGAGGTCACTGAAGTTCACAGCCGCATCACAGCCAATCACATCGCCACAGACGCCCCAGGAGCACATCACTTCCTCTGAGGATGCAGCTCGACGTCATCGCCGATGCAGGACGACCCAGGGACGTCATGTAATAAATAAGGGCTGATTATTATGTGAAATGCCAAGTCATGCTGTTATAGGCAACAAACCGCTGGTGGTAATGTTAAGCACCAACTGCTTAATGCTTAGAAATGAAACTGCACTTAGAATGTAATAATTCAGTTTTAGCAACACTGATAGCAGACATTCCGGGTCCAAGCTAACAACACTGCTGTGTCCCAAAGATTTAATGATGTCATTTATGGTAGAAACAGCTCTTCTGCAGACATCTAGCACCAGCATCCTCTATTCAAACAGCAGCAGTGAAGGAAGAGTTTGGCATAAAGCCAATCAGCCTCAACATGTTCTGTGTCTGAGGTTTCCCTCTTTACTTCTCCTTTATGTAGATAAACAGTAATAGAAGCATATGCCCGGAATAATCACAAATTGAGCTGCTGATGTGGTAAATGTGGTACAACATACAGTTCTCTATAAAAGTACTGATAATACTCATACTTCAAGATGCTGTTTTTAGCTTTGCAGGCTATCTTTAGAGATAACAGGGTAGAACCTTATTATAGGGTACTATTCATTAAGGCTATGTGGCTAAGACAGCCTTTATGGTGATGAAGCCAAAGCAGTGAAGCCAAAGCACTTATAAACATTAACGCAGGGTTATGGGGTTTGGGGCTTCTGGCACTGTATGACATACTGTTATCTCTAAAAACTGGTGGCAGCAGGAATTTTGAAACCTGAACAATTGTAACTGGAAGGATATAAACATCCATAACTTGCTAGCTGTATTAGCCTTATAGCTCTGGTGCAAAGCTAAGCCAAATTTAGACATAAGAGCCTATTTACAATGAGCCACTTTATGGATCTTTTATGCAGAAAATGTTTAGATGAAATTCATGCACTTTTATTTCACACTGGAAACTACAAGCGTCTTGAAACTTAAAACTTTCACACTAGAAATGTCTCTCTGATATAAATCTGCATTATTAGCATTACATTTGTTGTTCTATTTTACAGGCAGTCCAAAGGGATTCTCTTCCAGAATCTCTTGAAGCAAGACTGAGCGCTACAGCTTTGCATTTCTCAGGAACTAGACGAGAAACCAGCTCTGTTTTTCACAGTGCTTATGGAGTAAAAGGTGACTAGCTGAGTAAAGTGAGTAAAAGCTCTTGCTTTGTCACCCACGACTAAATTCACATTATGAGAAGGACGTCAACACTGCTGGAAGAAGATAATGTGAGGCACTTTTCCTGACAATGACTAGCGATGCAGCAAAAACATCTGATTTCTTATGCGATTCGTTGCAGAACAACTTCTGGAGTGTAGCGTACTGCAGTTGTCCAGTGGTAGCCATTTGGCAGAGGCTAATGGCTGGACTGACAGATACCTGTGTTTAAAGGGGTAAAGACTGGGCCTTGAAGACCTAGAAATGTCTCTACATGGCTCAGTTGTGTCTGCAGTCTCACACTACCCAAGTGGACTTTGTGACTGGATAGCAGTCTGCCTGTAATATGTCTTGGTGCACGTGGCTGATTTCAGGATCTGATCGCCGTCTGCTTTTGTAAACACAGTGGCTAAATGTTAACAGGCTACACTTATCTATGATCATCTAAAACAACTGTATAAACTGAATCTTTCACTGAACTGTCACCTCAACTATTTTGGCGATGATGTAAATCAGGGTGGATGAGATCAGTGATGGAGTGACAGACTGAAGAATCATGCTCTTTTCACCTGAAGGTCATATTGGTCTTGTGATTTTCCAAGACAGAGCCTGTGTGAAGCATCTCGGTAAGTCCTTCAGCTCATCTCATCTGGTAAGCGTCTGGAATGACAACATCCCCCCAAACTAGAAACGAGTACATAGGAAAAATATTCGATGCTCAGCCATCACGCTGCTTATAAGGAATGCTGGACTGCTTTTCGCTTTTGTCCGAGTTGCAAATACACAGCAAGTGTCGCCTTACAAGGCCTTGGAGCAACCGATGAGGCTCACAGGGTGACCAGGAATTTCCAAAGCCATCTGGCTTCACACGTCTGATTATTCTGAGTAAGTCCGGTCAGGGGATGCTCAGCTTCATGCTTCCATTCTGTAATGTTTGTTCGAACATGTTATTGTAGCTGAATGAGTGAATGATCTAAATCTTATTTAGGTTATATCCAGTTAGACTGTGTCTGTCGCTCATCACTCAGCCAGGAATACAATCGTGTTAACTCAGATGACCACAAATAAAGCCCCTAGATTTATAGTTAGCACCAACTACAAAAGCAGAAATATTCCCTGAAATCAAATCAAATCAAATCACTGGATTAAACATTTTCAGTCAATACTGTAAGATTAGGAATAAAACACAATAGATATGCACATGTGTTATCAATACGCAATGAAATGAATATGTGCAAACCAACAGAAATACAGACTCAAACCTGTTAATACTAAATACACAAAACCATTCAGAGGCTTGGGCTTGATATTCAAAGCTCTAAAAAAATATCTAAAATTATTCTGCCAGTTAGTTCCATTCACTTTCACAGGCTTCATAATGAGAAGCAGTCTATAAATAACAAATACGAAATAATAAATGTTTCCAGAATGATGAACACAGGTCCTGATATGCCAAAAAGAGCAAGCTGAGAGTTCCAGTACAATTAGCAGCCGACTTTCAAAAGTGAAGATTTAAACTCAAGTCCTAGAACCTTACGGTAATTACAGTAAATAATTAATTTAAGTGTTATTATAATTGTTATTGTTATGGTCATCATGTTGTTATTATGAATAAAATAATAACTACAGTAAAGTATGCATTCATTTATTCATCTGGCAGCTAGTACAGGGTGTTTCCTGCCTTCCGCCCAAAGAGTGCTGGGATACGTTCCAGGTGCTACTGGGTTGTGGGGTGTGCTGAAGCCTTTCCCAGCACTCCCTGGGTGGAAGGCAGGAAACACCTTGGACTGGCTGTCAGTCCATCGCAGGGCGGACACACAGACATACACATTCACTCACTCACACCTAGGGTGCAACTTAACATCTCCAATCAGCCTGCCTTCGGACCGTGGGAAGAAACTGGAGCACCCGGAGGAAACTCAAGCAGACACGTGGCTGAACAGGCAAACTCCACACAGAAAGAACCTTAGACGGGACTTAAGCCCAGGCCCTTCCTCCTGTGAGGCGACAGCACTGCCCATTGCACCACCCTGCTGGCTCTACAGTATATAAAGCAATAAAAAAAGTTAACACAGCAAATTCCAAACTTTTGGCAGTGCAAGTCAGAATAAAGTAACTGTGTTTTGGACTACTTTCACATGTACGTCACAAAACGGCTCTAAAAAGAAACTCTAGATTCATAACTCTAGATTTACACAGGTCAACCATGATGTCTTGTTCAAAAGCAGGCCACACTGATACGACCTGGAAACCACAGGAGTACGCTAAGGACATCCGCATGAATATGCTAATATTCCCAGAGACGCTTGCGTAATTGAGAATCTTTTTTATAAGCAGTTATTTACTTCTGCACTAACAAGAGTCTTAGAGTTTGTAGCTAGTAATTCTCTGCAGATGTCACTGGCTGCTGCTGAAGCCAAACTCTTGAAACTGTTTCAATTTCTTTGAAAACTGTTATTCAGGCTAACAAAACATTTGTCAGGCTTGTCAGGGCTGATCATAAAGCTGGTGTGCTGGATGAAATACATCTCTTTTATTAAAAAATCAATGAACACATTTTCACATCCAAGCAAAAGCAATGTGTGCAGAAATCAGAAACACACTGCTGCAGGAAATCAGCAGTTCCTTCACGGTTAGCACTGGAAACGCACACGATCAATGTGAGATCGACAGGAGAGACACACGCCCTCCACACACACACAAACACACACCGCTGTGACACCAATCGCATGTAAATCTCTCTATCCCTGTCATATATAGACACACTCACACGCCCAAACGTCCTTACCAAGCACAAACAACTATGACCCCCCAATACATACACGTAAGGCACATGTACGGTGAAGCTGTGATTAATTGTACTGTCCTGATATATTGCTGATCTCCCAGCATCCCTCTGATATTTACACAGATTACCCCACAATCAGGCTTCTATACTGCTTACAGTGCATCAGAGGCCCTTTTCACAATTACACGTTACTTGCAGGGCTACGCTGCTTCCGCTAAGACCAAAACAATAACAACATTGACGGGGTCCGAGAATATAACCCTGTACAGCTGGTGCAGGAGGTCGAGTTTGAACAAAAACCTGGTGCTACATGGTGGAACCTGGTGTTAATCTGGTGGAACATGGTGTTAATCACCTGGATTAAACTGCATACAGAGCAGAAGTACCTTAGTACTTAGTGTTAGTACCTTAGCATATTACCGCTGTTGACTAACGTTACACTGAAGCCAGTTTATGCTTTAAAGTTGGTGCTGTTCCCAAACACTTTCAGTGGAACAGTTTCTTCTCTCCCTCGCAAGCACCAAGACAGATTTTCAGGTCACAGTGTCTAGCTCAGGGGCGCACAACTCCCTAGTCCTGGCGGGCCAGTGTCCAGCACAGTTTGGTAATTGACCTGCTCAGGAACACCTGCTCACACTCATCTGTTCATTAGCAGGTTTAGTAGGTGTGTTTGAGCAGGGGAAACATCAAACTGTGCTGGATACTGGCCCTCCAGGACTGGAGCTGTGCACCCCCGGTCTAGCTGTTTCAGGGACTTTGGTAACCGTAGCTTTTAGCTTCCTCTCCTCCTCATCTGACAAGTAATTTCTATTGTTCCGTTGTTTAATCTGTTCTCTCCACTGATTTATACTTCTGTGTTGAATCAAAGCAGACTGCACATGTGGCCTACGCTGCTGTGAGTGTTTATACTTATGTGTTGGCATGTCTGCATCCACTCTGCTATGACGCCGCCAAACAACTAGTTGGCGATGGAGTTTCTATGCCAGTATGTCCTTGGCGTTCCACAAAACTGATCGCATTATGTTGGAGCTGAAGCTAATAGCTGTTAAACAGCAGGTCCTTTTCTCCATGTTTGTACAGTCTATGACTTCTCCTACTGGCAGTGAAGGCGAAAAGATGCACAGGCAAAGTGACACCGCTACCAAGCGGACCAATCACTGTTGCTGTCTGCGTCTAAATGATGCGTAGTTACATTTCCGGGGAGGTGTGCATCAGGCTATGGCTTAGGGCAGCCTTTCTCAACCCTGGTCCTGGAGGCACCCTGCCCTGCACATGTTAGTGGATTCCCTGCTTTGACATGCCCCCTGCCACTCTTATTAAGGATCTGATAGGTTGAGTCAGGTGTGCTGGGAGCAGGAAAAGCTCTAAGTTGTGCAGGCCAGGGTGCCTCCAGGTCCAGTGTTGGGAAACACTGGCATAGGGTACGCACCTATGCAGTTTCTCTGCCATACTTGCAGTGTAGATTTGAAGCTTAAATTGGCCTTATGAAGATGGGTACTGCGAAGATGGGTACTGGGTACGATATTCAGGTGTTCTAGCAATGAAGCTGACTCTTCCATCCACATTCGCTAGCTAAACTAACCCAAACCCAAATCCACCCCATATCAGTTGTAGCTTTTCAGAACTTCCTTCATCGATCAATAAATCATCAGATGATCCTAGTTTTTAAACTCTCCTCCTCTACTGAGGCACCGCAGGTTTTTATAATTTGGTCAGACTGTCCCTATAAGCAGTTAAGCCTACAATTAACAATGACTTGTGGTCAGTTATTTCAGTTATCAGTTATTAATGTTGATCACTATGAGCTAATTCATTCGTACATCAGGTGAAGTATCTCCTGCTCCTTTTACAACCTCTCTGATGATAAGCCATTTCTTCGTCTATGGTGTGACTGTGTGTATCACACAAACATCACCGTTTAGAGCTTTAGAGCACTCTTGCTTTAACGTGAATGACCTGTCAACTCCCGTAACGGGCGCTGCGGACGGCTAATTGACTTTGTTGACTAATATAGGAGATAGAAGCAGTGAAACTCCATCCCCATTCATTCTGCACACAGACTGAAGCCTTTCCTGGACTCGGTATTGATTAGGCAGATTGCAGGCAAGCTGAAGGAATCCATTCTGCCCACATTGGTGACACACATGGGGTGTTAATGAGAGCTGGACGTGGGGTAAAGCCCCCTACGATGCTGCCGGGACTGTCTGGGATGAGCAGGCAGCAGCTCAAGGTCAGGCCTGATCACATTCATCTTCATCTTGTTTTACTCCTCCATGCTCTGTGCTCCCCTCTTCCCATCATTTATTTCTACCCATTTCTCTCTCTCTCCACTTCTTTCTCTCTGATTCTCAGTCTCTTCCCCGCCTTGTGCTGTTTCTGGCTCCTTTTCCTTCTGGTAAACTGAGTGACTGGTAGGAACACAGTCTGACTAAACGTTAAATGAGAGAGGTCAGGACATTCTCTGCTGAAAGCCATAATTTCCTAGTTAGTTTCAATGCAATTACAATACAAAAAACGACTCATTTTAATTATGACCCATAAAAACAATCGGTTCTGTTTTTATGTAATTCTGCCTAGAAGTCCCTTCAATACGGTGGCCGAGAAAGCCCAACGCACTGCAA
>CM067494.1:6207104-6265414 GCA_034552555.1 Semaprochilodus insignis
GACAAAGACAATGTGTGCAAACAGTATAGTATGTGTGCAAGACATGTGCAAAGTGTAAGAGCAGTATCAGTTAAGTATGTGGTTGTAAACAGTACAGATATATAAAGTGTACTATATCTATCTCTATATCTTCGCTGACGCTGTAAGATTTGAGATGTAGAAGAGAGCATGAGACGGACATGTCAGACACAAAATGGTTAAGGAATCTTTAAGACATTGAGTGCGTTTACATGCACTTAATCTAATAACTGCAGAAAATCAGATTTTGTTAGTAATCCCCTCAACACATTTACAGATACTCGGGGTAAACTAAAGGGTAAACTCCATGTCTACAGGAGTCAGGCCGTAATCAGATTTCTGGTTTGCAACCAGCTAATAAACTCGCAACTTCAGATTTCCTAATTGGATTTCTGGGCTTTGATCTGATCTAAGAAATCAGAGTATGCTGTTTACATGACCATGACCAATAATCATATAAGTGGAGATGATGATCGAATTATGAGCATGTAAATCACTAATTTATCAAAGTGAGATTTATTTATCAAAAGCTAAATTTCAGAAACTGGGGGAAATTGCTAAAGTCTCACACAGACTGTTACGTCTAGGAGAACGAGAATGAGTAGATGAGAGGTCTTGTTTAAAATGTTTCTATCCTCTGGGATGTGGAATAAGGGTGAAGTTGCGTTGTTAGTCTGACTGTGTAAATCTGTGTGCAGGAGTGGTAACGCTGTTAAAGGACTTTGAGGTGTGCAAAGAGGGAGATACGCTCACTCCTGAACAGGCTCGTATTCTGGTAAGTCAGATGGACATCATTTTCCCTCTGCCTGTAGGGTGTTTGAAGTAGGGTGGGGATGTTAGTGTGTATTTGTCCTTCTGTTTTTGTCAACTCGGTGTTATACAGCCATGCTGTCAGAGGGATTAGACTGATACCCACCATTCCCCAAGCCAGTATTTTTTCCAATATTTATTTTCCATAACTTTTCCAGGCATAGAAAATCAGATTTCTGTTTTTCATTCAATCAGGGATCCTCATCCAATGATAATTTCTGCAAATCTTATATATAAGCAAAGAAAGATTGTTGTCTCCGACCCACCATGGTTATATTAAACATCCTTCTACTATACTGTAAATACTGTAGCACTTTTATTTTTTTCCAACCCAGAGTAAAAAATAAAAAGGTAAACTAAGAAAAGAAAAGTGCTGCATGTCTTTCAGTGTAGCTCTTATAGAAACCTCTGTGTTTGTTTGTTTCAGAAACTCTTTGGCTATGAAATGGCTGAATTTAAAGTGACCATCAAGTGCATGTGGAACTCTGAGACGGGAGACTTTGAGATGTTGGCGGGGGATGAGGAGGACAACCAGCAAAAAATGGATGATGATGACGACGAGGAGGAGGATGAGTGAATGAAGGAAAGGATGAAGCGGGCAATGGACTTTTCTCTTGGACATTTTAGTTGAACGTGTGCGAACATTCAGACATGCTATTTTTGTGCATATTTGTCTCCACAGTATGTGAGATCCAGACTCACCATGAACAGTTTTGTACATCACTGTATTGTACAGTTTGTTTTTGATCTTTCCCTTAAATATACTCTGTCAAAACTGTTGTGCATTGTTCACTAACCTCGAACATGCTGAACTGTCATCGCACCATTACAATGTTATTTTTACAGCAATAAGTGCTGATCTACAAAGCTTTCTAAGGCTGAGATAATTGGCTTATAGTGCTTGGTGGTTCACATGTTAAATTTTAAATATAAACATATATATTGTTACATGCACTGCAGAGTTGCATGTTTGTGTTTACTTAATGCTCAGTCTGCATTGTTAATAACAGTGCTGGAATCAACAGCAAATGATCAGTTAGGCATTTAATCTTTGAAGGCAAATGTTGGTCAGCTGATAGCAGGTTCTTATAAAATTAAACAACTTTGTACAAGATCTTCTGGAAAAATAAAACTGTGGAAGTGTTCGTTTACAGGTCAGATCACAGTCCTTAAACGCAGTCCGTATCTAACGGAAGTAGTTGGGGCACTCGTGGGCCACCATGTCCCAGCCATGCTTGAATGCATCTACGACTTCCTGCTTCAAAGGGCCTTCTTCAGCTGCTGCCAAGTTCTCCTGAAGCTGCTCCATGGTGGACATCCCAATGATGACACCATCACCAAGATCCCCCTGGAAATACCAGGAAATTTTAACACTCAGACTCAAATAATACAGTAAATGACGCAGGCAAGCCATGATGAATTCTTACGTGGAGAAAATTTCCCTGCAGGTTTACACTGATGTACCACCAGTGACAGATTCACTCCACTTACTTACACCTACTTTGTGTATACACTCACTGTCCATTTATCAGCTCCACTTACCATATAGGAGCAATTTGTACTTCTACAGTTACAGACTAGTCCATCTGTTTCTCTGTATACTTTATTACCCTGTTCTTCAATGGTCAGGTATGATGTGGGTGCTGGATCATTCTCAGCACTGTTGTGACACTGACATGGTGGTGGTGTGTTAGTGTGTGTTGTGCTGGGTGTGAGTGGATCAGACACAGCAGTGCTGCTGGAGTGTTTAAACACTGTACCCACCCACTGTCCACTCTGTTGGCTGGATAGTTTTGGTTGGTGGACTATTCTCAGTCCAGCAGTGACAAACTGAGGTGTTGAAATACTCATGCTGTGTCTGATTTGGTGCACTATTGCCCTGTCTATTGCTGACAGGGTGTTTTGAAAAAGCCCATCATGCCCAATGCTAAGTGTTGGCCAGGCAAATATAAAGTGGGGCTGGGCTGTGAAACTATGGAATAGTGAAACTGCATCCTGGAGTGATGGAGCTTCGTTCAATACCTACCAATAAGAGTCTTCCTATGAGTTTCTTCTGAAATTAAGAGTGTTAATAGGGGAGTTTGTCCCCCCATTTGCTGCAATACCAGCCACTGTTCTTCTGCGATGTCTTTCAACCATTAGTCAGGTCAGCTGAAGGACCTGTTATGGATCACTGTAACTCATCTTAAAGATACTGGATGGAGCTCCATCAGTCCAGAGAATTCAGTTTCCCTGCTCCACAGCCCAGTGCTGGGAGGGCGTAATAGCCCTTTGGGCGATGCTTGGCATTGAGCATGGTGACCGTAGGCTTGTGAGGCTCCTCCACAGCAGTCAACTGTATTTGCAATGCTTTTATATAGACATTACACAAACTGTGTATGAGCAACCAAACCTGTCAGCAGTGTGTGCACTGTAAACTAGCTGGACTCACTTAATAAAACTGGTAGATACTTTTTCACTTAGTGTGATGTAGTTTGAACTAGAACGATGACAAACCTATGCTGACACCGGATCAGAAAAGACTGATCTTTTAGGACTGAAGAGCTCCTACCTTCAGCTGAGAGTGATGATACATCCAGCGTATGGCGGCTGATGTTAGGGTTGGCTTCTGCGAACCATAGGCTGCTTCAAGAGCCTTGAGAACGCCATCTATAGCATAGAAATGGCTTTCTTTCCAGTACCTATAACAGTCACCGAGGGAAAATGCCATGAAGATTCATTTAATCATGCTTTTAGACGCCATTCCGTAAAGCACCTTCAACACAGATGAACACAGCCCTACCGGTAACATCTTTCCATCTACAGTGTTTGTTTATTTGAGTCATAATTGCTCGCTGAGAGCAGTGTTTACAGTAATGTCCCTCAGTCTAATCAGTCTTGACCCTTAAGTCGTTAATACCGTCATTCCACTGTCCCAGCTAGGAAACAATGTATTGCAGCTACTGAGAGTCGCTGATGATTGAGGAACGAGTCGGCTCCTTGAGGTGAATGTTCACGCAGAGAGTCGTCTCTCATTAAGAAGCCGGCTTTGTTCTTATGTAATTTAAGACAAACAANTTAACTAACATCTTAAATTTGTAAGGAACAAACATAAAAAAAACAGGAACAATTTAGTTCATTGATTAATCCGAATGTACAATATCATTCTAATGAAAACGATAAATGATATCACAAACAATGGATCATTTTGACAATGCTACATCATGAAAAGCCATTTTGGAGCCAAAATAACCAAACAGACCTGACCCACTGAAGAGAGCCGGAATCACTAAACTGCACTAAAAATATTCCAGTTTACACAGTTTTCCTCTTTGCTGAAATGTTTCAGTCGTGTTGTGTCCCACGTTTGCCTCTTTAGTGTTGCACTTCTTCCCACATACCGTCACAGGAACAGCTGAACACTACACATGCACATTACAGATCCACACTCCTCTTATTTATCTTGAATGACGTTAATACAAACAGATCCATGAGATCAGGGCATTCTTCACACCTGCTTGTTCTTCCTGTATTTCACTTATTTATCTTAGTATCACACATCACTCCATCCTCTGTACTTAATGTCTCAGACTGGCGCTTCTTCTTGTGCTCCACTTTTGTGAGCCTTAACTTAATCTGCCTTACTGCTGCACTCAGTACTGCACTCATATACATATAGAACTCCACACAATCTGAGGTTTACAGGTATGTAAGGTATGGGGTGTGTGTGTGTGTGTGTGTGTGTGTGTGTGTGTGTGTGTGAGTGAGTGAGTGAGTGAGTGAGTGAGTGAGTGAGTGAGTGAGTGAGTGAGTGAGTGAGTGAGTGAGTGAGAGAGAGAGAGTGAGTGAGTGAGAGAGAGATATAAGAATGTGTGTTTTTGTGAAGTGCTGTCAGGCACTGTAAGCTACTGTTACCACAAACAAATCCCTTGTACGTGTGAACACACCTGGCCAATAAAGCTTGATTCTGATCGAGTTCATAGAGTTTTGTATCCTCATTGAGATTATGGCTTTCAGGCTTTTCAGGCTGCTACTTCTGATTTCAGCTACACAACATAGTTTGGTCCATTTGCCCAAGTAAACAGTTCATCATAAACAGTCAGAAACCATATAACTAAGTGTGCTTGACACAGTTTGAGGAAAGTCTACATGATCCTGACAGGTATTGCTGCTTGCAGGTATTGCAGGTATTGCGTCAGCCTCGTAGCTCCAGCACAACTTTAAAGAAGCAATCCTTGGACACTAAACATTAAAGGTGAAAACTGGTAAACCATATGATCTAAGAACCTTATGATGGCTGCTCGAGTTAACTGAGAACGAGCTTTATTATTACCTGTCTCTGTAGGCAGCAGCCCAATTATTTCCAAAGAAGCGTCCTGCAGGTTGGCTCCCATCTTTGTCCTTGTAATGATACTTCCCAGTGAGCAGACCTCCTGCACAGATGAAATAGTCCAGCTTATTTGAAAGCCATGGCAGGGAAGGTCACTAATAAAGGCGTGAACAGTGCCGTACCTGCGAGGGGATTGTACGCATAGAAACGGATGCCGAAGTTTCGCAAGCATGGAATCAGTTCTGTCTCCACTTGTCGCGTGGTAGCATTGTACATGCCCTTCAGTAATAGATAACAGGAGAAAAGCTGTGCGTTAGGGTCTGTGCAAAAGACACAGGCACAGAGTACAGACTTTATACTTCATCACTGTCACCTGGTAGACTGTGGGAAGCACCCAGCTGTTGTGCTTGCAGATGCAGTAGATTTCTGCCACTTCCCAGGAAGCGTAGTTGGATAAACCCAGCTCCTTGAACTTTCCCTGATAGAACACAGACAACAGAACATGCTGACTGTTGGGTATAGATTCTGAAAGGTCTGAAAATTTCAAACTGTCTGAGATGATGATGCCACTAATGACACAGCAGGGCGTTAAACTCAGATCCTGGAAAGCCAGTAATAGCGTGTTAATAGTCACTAAAGACAAATACAATCATGGTTTAAAAAATAAATAAATAAATAAATAAATAAATAGTAGCACTCAGAAGGATCAACCGACAGGAATGAAACTTGGTGGGTGGGTTTGACATCATGAGACATGCAAATGATTCAAGTTTCATGCTCGGCCACACATGTGACATAAGCAAGGACAAGCTTTATCGCTGTACCTGACTGACCCAAACAGCCACAATTGTATACAGGATGGGAATCTGGCTCAAACTGATACAGCAGAACCAACACCATTGTAAAAACAGCCACAGTGGTGAGGCGATGGAACTTGTAGAAGAGTTCCAATCAATTACTGGTCAGTTTGGCAAATTAACCAATCAGAGCAGGCTGGGCTCGTTAGGAGGCGGGGCTTAAAGACCCAGAAGCTCTAACAGAGTGTTTCAGACAGAGGGTGATTACAGACATACAGTATGAGAAACATATTGTGTTTTGGGAACACTGAAACATGTAACTCTATTGTAGTAGACCAAAAATACCAAATTGTTAATATTGAAAATGAGCATTATAGATCCCTTTAAGGTTTAGCAGAAGGCAAGGCATCTACTTCTAAATAGTGTTTTTTAATTTTAGTTTAGTTTTTATTTATTATTTACTTTTCCTGTGGATATAAGAGTTTTATTTAACAGTTTTGAAAACTATTCCCAGCCTATTATTGCAGTGAGGGTATCCGTTCACTGCTAGCTTTTGTATTAGTAAATACAGCCCTGAGAAGAGCATAACCTTTCAAGCCTGTTATCTGTACACATCTGGGGAAATCCTTATCTATCGATCCCTTCTCTATCAGACTGTCAAATCCCAACAAACTGTAGTAACTGGCCTGACGTCACTGACAGACAACATAATAGCACAGGCAGAGAGCTATTTTTAAGCTCGTTCAAGCTGTAATAACATCATTATCATCATTTTGGCAGGTGTAGTTATATGGTACTTTAGTGTAAGTTCCATTAGTATAGTGTGACAAGCTGGAGTGCCTCTACCTCTTTGTGGAGCTCATTGCAGGCCTGTAGTGTGTCCTGGACAGGGTTCTGGTGGTCAGGAGCGTGCAGGTAAAAGATTTCCACGCTCTGGGTCTGAAGCCTCTTCAGAGAAGTTTCCAGCTGAGAGCGGACACTTTCTGGCTTCAGCGTCTTTCCCTCCCAGGGGTTCGCTTTGGTGGCGATTCTGACTGAGGAATGAGCATATAGACCAAATAAACAAACACGCAACGACAGACCTGGACTATTTCATCATTTAGGGTCCAATTAGGTTTAGTTGTTTAGTTTTGCAGCCACAGAGTGCACTTCAGCATTTGAACTTGTCCTCTGATGTCCACATAGAAGATATGTTCCTATGGTCTGGGTGAAAATGCCCAGATGTGATTTTACACGGCTATTTCCACCCTGTAATTTGGCTCTAGAAACAAGCTGTTTTGGTGAAATCATGAATAATTTGATGAGCTCTGCTCTGATTGGCTGGTTTACCAGCCAGACACCACGATGATGACACAGAAGCAACGTGTCCAAATAAACACAGACAGGAAAATAAAATGAACCTCCTTGTAAATAAAGCTCAGTCTTTGTACTACTTACTTAGCTATGCTAATGTTAGTTACTTGAGGTTTGCTATTACCTAACATGCTATTAACCTTGCTATTACCTATCTATACTAGCTGCCTGCTTTCAATCTGCTAATTTCAGGTTGCTCTTGGCGTTGTGAAGCTAATAAGGTGGAACTGCCCCTCTCTTTAGTCATCAATTAGGAAGCTGGTGAATAGTAGGAATGGGCAAATCAGTACCTAAAGACCGACACTTCCAATCCTGGAGTTTACTTTTAAGAGTCGATTCTGCTGCAGAAACAACAATCTCATTTGTTTATTTACACTCATCATCAAAAGAGTAGCTGCACCCAGAAGGAAGTGTGGGATTGCAATGCTATTGGGAAGCAAGATAAAGGTTACCAGGAACAATAAATTATGATAAATGTAGACTGATATGGGCAATATTTATTGAATTACACATACAGAAGTAGTGTCTCTCAGTATGGCATCAGGCTGTCATGTTTGCTAATCCAACATGCCAGACGTCTCGGCACGGAGTTATAGAGGTTCCTAATGGTGTCCTGTGATAATCCATCCCATGCAGCTTGAATATTCTCACACAGTTCCTACAGGTGTTGTGGTAGGGGTGGAGGTGAAGTGACACCGGGCCTTCTGGACATGTGTCATGTGACAACAAACTGTTAATCTTGGCGCTGACCACGGTGCCTGGCTGGTACGACACCATTGCAGTCTTTGGCGACGTTGACGTGGTGTTAAAGGCAGTCGCTGTAACGGTCTGCGTGCATGTAGTCCTGCATCGTGCAGCCGTCTGCTAATGCTGGCACTAACATGACTCATGAAGGGCATCACTTCTCACTGAATGTCTGCAATCGTGGCTGCTGAGTCAGTCAGGTACAGCAATAAGGCCCGTCCCTTCTTATGTCACATGTGAAACTTGAATCATTGGCATGTCTCATGATGTCAAACCTACCCACCAAGTTTCATTCCTGTCGGTTGATTCATTCATTAAATGCCCATATGAGTCTAAATGTTGCATCATTTATTGTTACTGGTAATCTTTATCTTCCTTCCCAATAGCACTGCAATCCCACACTTCCTTCTGGGTGCAGCTATTCTTTTGACACTGACTGTAAATACAGTTTTCCATTCTATGGCACATTTAAAAGACTACTAAAGCCAAACCGAAAAAATGTTGCCATAGCTTAACCTGTTGGTTTGCTTGCCTCCTACAGTGTTCTACAATAGTCTACAATAACTGTAGATCATTTTTTGTTTGAAGACTAAGAAACTAAGAACCAAGAAATGATCTATCGTAATGGTGGGAGGACTCAACACCTGCATGGGGGTGGGTTGTTAGATGGCTTCATTTCCCCTGTTAGCAGGCTAATGCAGAAGGAAGCTTTGCATAATGAATACAGAGTTGTGAATTCTGGCAAACACCTGGGGCTGAGTGATGCAATGACGCACTACAGAATATTAATACATATGGCAGATAATGTATGCTTATTAGGCTGGATTTATTAATAATTATTAAGTTTGAGCAGGGAAGTCACGAAGGTGTGCTAGACTCTGGCCCTCCATGACCTCTGTGCTGAGCCACAGTTTGGCAGTTCTGCAGGGAAGGTCTAAAGTTCATCTGAGCTCCTTCCTTGCAGGGCGCTCTGGGAGGACCTGTGATCCTCCTGGCCGCATGTGGTGTTCAGTTAAGGCCACTGCAAGGTGGACAACTAATTGAAGTGAAGCTGAATCCACTCGGACCCTCATAGTTTACCTCCCCAGTGTTGCTATGTTGCAGGGACTTCCATCAAAGGCCATTACCTGTCTTGGGAAGCTGTATGCCTCCTATGATTGTCTCCGCCTGTCCGCCTGTGTACATGAAGGCAGTGTCCAGCTCATGGTGACCGCGCTCCAGAAACGCCTGGACCATTTTGCCGCTCTGCTCCGCGTCTGCGCGCCCCCCGAACGCCATCGACCCCAGAAGAGTAGCTGGGAGTTTCGACTGTCCGGTGTGACACGACGCCATACTGACAATCCGCGCACAGTGTGGGGGTTTAAAGGCGGTAAAGAGTCTGTGCTGAGTTGCGTACAGGCCTGTTTTTACTGCGCACAGCATGCTGAGCTGAGCTGTAGACGAGGGCAAAGGACGCAAACTCAGCGTGACCTGAGGGACCGTCTAAAAAGGTCCGATGTGGGTGAAAACGAAAAGGGGCAGCGCGCCCAGAGGAAACGGTATTGGTTGATTTTTGGAGTGGACTTTTGGTCATTCATGGGATTGGTCTGTTCTCGAGCACAAATAATACACCTCCTGCCCTGTACCCCTCCTCAAACTGCACGGCGGAGCAATGCTGCTACAAGCACCGGCGTGCTTATTATTATTACTGTCCCTGATTGCACATGCAGTTCTACTTTTGGCCACACGGTGTCAGCAAAACACTAATAATCTACAGAGCGTCAATTTCTTCTGGAGTTTGAGTGGAGAAACCCAACTTTCGTTTTTATCTACACTTAGCAACTTAATATGCAGAATGGATGTATCATACGTTTCATGTATATCATACATGTTTTGATTAGTATAAAATGGACAGACTATACAGAGACTTGACACAGGGCAGTTTTTTTGTCATTCTTATAATTTCATTGGATTTATTGGTTGTAAATCTTTCTGCAAATCACGAAACAGGGTTGTATATATAATATTACTCATCAGATATACATAATAACATAATATTTCATAATTAGGACAAATTCTATTTTCCTCTCCAGCCCTCCACCTCTGCTGTGGATTATGTTGTTGGGTTGTGGGAGAAGCGCGTGATAATTTGTCACGTGACACTAAATGTATGACAGTTTGCACACGTGTTGTACATATTGTATTGGGTATTTTTTTTAATGTATTTTTCTGTTTTGTTCATTTGCGACATTTAAGTACAGACAGACAGTTATGTAAAAGGCAGTTATATTGGAAATATTCCACCAGCAACTTTTTTTAAACTCTAAGCCACTATAAACAAACAAACACACAAACAAACAAACAAACAAACAAACATGTTCACTAGGAAATCATCTTTTAGGCGATTCAGCATAGTGATTCAACCTTCAGCTTATCTCATAAGGAAATGCTGTGGCCAAAATGAAGAATGAACTGTTGCTTCAGCTGTTGCAAACATGCCTGCTCACTTCCTACAGTGGTGCCACAACAGTCTCAGACTATAAAACAGACTATAAAAACCCCCATCTGATGATGCATCTTGATGGTAGGAGGAACTCTTGAAAACGACAACTGCTTTGGTGCGGATATTCGAAAGCATCCTGGTACTTGAGTTAAAGTAGAGATACCCAGGGTTAAATATTCCTCCAGTAAAAGTAGAAGTTCCTCCCTTTAGACCTCCACTGGAGTAAAAGTACTAAAGTATTTACCTTCAGATGAGTAAAAGTAGGATGATTTATTATGGCTCTAAAGTCCTGTTATCATTTCTGGAACAAGACTCTTAATCAGCTCAGTTTAGGTGAAGAGACTCTAGTGTCTCTTAAAGTAAAAAAGTAAAAAGACCCCCAGAATGGGTCGATACAGATACACGGAAAAACTGCTTACATACAGAAACCAGTTACATTTACTGAGTTACTGTTCAACACTGAAAGCATGCTGGTAGAAATATTTGTTTCCTTGCTAGCTGATTAATGCCAAAGAAGGTCCTGTTTAGCATCAACACCCTTGGCTATGCTAGTAGTCATGCTTTCTTTATCACCATGTTTGCAGTAATGAATGCTGGGTATTGTAGTGAGTGAACAAAGTGTTGGATAAAAACATGAAAGAGACACAAAATCAGAAATTCTTTCAGACAGTGTTTGTATGAGGTCAAACTGGGTTCCATTATAAAACTTATCAGAGCTGTGCTCCAGAAGGAACCCAGTTTGCCCCTGCTTCAAAGATGCCACATTAGCTACTAGGGATGGGCGGATCGATACCTAAATGTTGATACTTTGGATCCTGGCATTTACTTTTAGGAATCGATTCTGGTGCAGAGATATTGGTATCATTTATTTATTTATTTAGTAGGATGGATGTGTTTCCTATTGCTCAATAAGAAAAAGCTGGTGTAAATGATGGTGTAGTATAGGAACTACTTTTCCTACAACTACATTGTTTACACTACAAAGCTTCTTGAGAACACCCAGCAGAATATTAGACATACTTATTCTTTACTTTTTGTTTGGCATACTTTTGATAAATGTTTCATTTTCTTTACATACAGCATATTATGAACATAAAACTAACTTTTCAGATATTATTCTAATGAATACACTGAATTTTCAGTTGAAATATGAAGTACTGATTAAAGTTATAAACAGATTATTGTGAATGTTACGGAACACCAAACTGAAAAAAGCTTTATTTAATATTAAGGTCACACTTTATTTTATATATTTGGTTACATTAACCATTTGTCTTTGTTGGAAATCACAAACTTTAAAGCAACTGTATCAGGATATTAGCCTTGCTATTGGTTTGAATGGGAAATCATTGGTATTGCCAATTCCTACTTTCTACTTATGAATGTAGCTCTTTTAAGAGTGTAGTTAGTTTGATGCCCAGTAAGTGGCAGTGTTACTCCTGCATAAGCATTGCACATTTTGTGAGCCAGAGGAACAGTCCTGCTTTGGGTCATAAAAACAGGTGGACTGTTTAATTCTGCATAACAGTTTTGAGGGTATTTGTACAGAGACACAGCTGTGGTCGCAGTAACAAAACAGCCAGAAAGAAAAAGTGTCCATGTTGAACTTAATCCATTCACGAGTTAGTTGACAGTTGTCAGATTTGCTTGTCTTGCTTCAGTTCAATTCAATATATTATTACTATGTTTTACTGGAATGGATGTGGCTTTTAGTCCTCAAAGGTCCAGTATGGAACCCAAAAATTTGCTCCCACTGATGAACAAAAGGCCTGTTGAAGCTGATTAACTGGACACAATGTTCCTGGACAGGCCCAAGGGTGGGGGCAAGATCTGGCTTTAACAAGGACACTGCACAACTGCAGAGTAGCAAGTGGAAGCTGAAAACATGAACACTGACTTAAATAGCCAGTAACTGTTTAAATAGCCCCCACCAGGTCTGGAACAACGGTATTGTATGGAGCAGTGTTCCATTATACCTGAGAACTCTCCAGTGGTGGCAGCTTCATGAATTGGAGATGCTTTGCTGCACTGGGTCTTGGCTCTTGCCATCATTGAAGGAAACATGAGTTCTGTTTAATGCCAAAGAAATTTTTCAGTGCATCTCTGAGCTAAGGCTGAGTTGCAGGTTGGTCACGTAGCAAGCCAATAGTAAAAACAAAGCCTCATATGGTTTAGCCCACAACAGTCCAGATCTAAATCCCTTTGAGAAATCTGACAAACTTCTTCCACTGTGGCCTCAAAGTGATCAATGACATCAGGAAGTGTTTATAGGGATCAAGGTGCTCAAGGTGACATAACTTGTCACACTAAGGACATTCAGGTTTTTGCATGAGGTGACTTAAAGTGACATTGATTTGAGTTCAATTGGCATATAGGTTTCTACACTCATCATCAAAAATTAGTTGCACAAATAGTTGCACCCAGAAGGAATCAACCGACAGGAATGAAAGTTGGTGGGTAGGTTTGACATCATCAAATGCAAATGACATGCGAATGCAAGTGAGACATGCGAATGAGACATGTGCCAATGCATGTGACGTAAGCAAAGATGGGCCTTATCGCTGTACCTGACTGACCCAACAGCTATGATTGCGGACCATCAGCAAGCAGTGATGCCCTATATGAGTCATCCTGTTAGTGGCAGCACCATTGGCATGACGGCTGCATGAGACAGGACTACATGCACGCAGGCCGTTACGACGACTGCCCTTAACACCACATCAACGTCGCCAAAGACTGCAATGGTGTCATGCCAGACTGTCATGGGGTGGCTCAGAATGGCAGCGGGTCATCTTCAGGGACAAGTCCCGCTTTTGTCTTGGTGGAGAAGACCAATGGATCCATGTGTGAAGGCACAGTGGTCAGCACCAAGATGAACAGTTTGTTGTCACTCCACCTCCACCCCTACCGCAAAATCTGCAGGAACTGAGAATATTGAAGCTGCATGGGATGGATTATCACAGGACACCATTAGGAACCTCTATAACTCCATGTCGAGACGCCTGGCTTGTGTCGTTAGCAAACATGGCGGCCCGAGGCCAAACTGAGAGACGCTACTTCTGTATGTGTAGCTCAGTAAATATTGCCCATATCAGTCTAAATTTATCATCATTTATTGCTCCTGGTAAGCTTTATCTTCCCTCCCAGTAGTATTGCAATCTGACACTTTCTTTTGGGTGCAACTATTCTTTTGATGATGAGTGTATTTATCCAAGCTTTGTTAAGGTGTATCAAAATTAGACTGAAGAGCAAACTGGTCTTGTTGCATTTAAGATGCAGTGCTACCATAGACAGCAATGTCAGGTAAGGAAACCTATAAATCGCTCAACTTCCTGTAGGTGAGGTAAGAGCTTTTTTATTAGGTACTTAAAGTCCATGTTCCTTGGCTTGCCAAAATAAGCACTCATAAATATTGATTGTCATAAGCGGATGCTTGTTACCCCTGCCAGTGAATACTTTACAGAGAAACTGCTGACAAATCTCAAAAATCTTAAAGAATAGGGATTTGGAGTTTTCTGTATGGGGTTTACCTCGTATGAACCACCACTTGTCATCATATTTGTGTTTCACTGTTCCTCAAGCATCGTAACAGATTATCTGCGCCCCCTGAAGGATTTTAATGATCAGTTAGATCCTAACTTATCATTCGTATCATTCCTTCAAAAACCTTCCCATATGCATTTCCACATAATGTGAAAATGCCTGTAACGCCCCCTCCCCCCAAGGGTCTTGAAATACCAGTAGCTGTTTTTGTAGGTGCATTTTAGCTTGCTGATTGCGTTCTAACCGTGGAAGGAGGTGTTGAACCTTGACTGGCCTTGACCCTTGATATTTGAACCACTGAATATTCTGCATGTTTCTTTGCCCAGCTTACTACTCTGTAGCATTTGAAGCATGTGTAATGCCTGGCGTGTAACCTCTGTTTCTAATGGACAGTTTGTGTCAGCTTCCTCTTCTTCCTCCATACACCATAAAGTTTCTTCTACTGAACAGCCTTGAAAGAATATCTGCTTGTATATGTAAACCTGTGTACTTCACATGGTTGAAAGAAGCTGCAGATGTTAGTTTCTTTTTTTCTCTCCAGTAACATCCATTTCAAAGTCATGAGGATGAGTTGGTTCTGACTTGTTCAAATTTGGAGCAGGGGAAACACTAAAACACAGAACAGATGGATGGATATGAATGGCCAAGTACCTACAAGGTAGTTGTTAACATGTTCAGTTCAGTAAGTTAGAAAGTGGTCTGCAAGTTTGACTGTAACCAGGGATGGATTACTAAAGCCCTCCTTAAACAGGCTTAGTAATGCCTTTGATATTCTGACTCTGCAGTTTTTGTTATTTTCTGACATAATATTTGGTCATTTTCTGAGGTGATATTTGGTCCATGATGTGATATTTGGTCCATGATGTGATATTTGGTCCATGGTGTGATATTTGGTTTCTAAGGTGATATTTGGTCATTTTCTAAAGTGATGTTTATTCTTTTTTTGTGGGGCAATATTTGGTTATTGTCTTATGTAATGCTAGGTCTCTTATGTGATGTAGAGATGACATTAAGTCATTTTCTGAGGCAATATTTGTTTTTTTTTTAGGTGATATTTATTCATTTTCTGAAGAGATGTTTAATCTTTTCTGAGGTGATATTGGGGCGATATTTTGTGAGATGTTAAGGTAATATATATGGTCTCTGAAGAGACATTTACTGATATTTAGCGATTGTCTGATGTGGTATTTGATCTTTGGATTGTCTGAGGTAATATTTGGTATTTGTTCTGAGGTAATATTTGGTATTTGTTCTGAGGTAATATTTGGTATTGTTCTGAGGTAATCTTTGGTATTTGTTCTGAGGTAACATTTGGTATTTGTACTGAGGTAATATTTGGTATTTATTCTGAGGTAATATTTGGTATTTATTCTGAGGTAACATTTGGTATTTGTTCTGAGGTAATATTTGGTATTGTTCTGAGGTAATATTTGGTATTGTTCTGAGGTAATCTTTGGTATTTGTTCTGAGGTAACATTTGGTATTTGTACTGAGGTAATATTTGGTATTTATTCTGAGGTAACATTTGGTATTTGTTCTGAGGTAATATTTGGTATTGTTCTGAGGTAATATTTGGTATTGTTCTGAGGTAATCTTTGGTATTTGTTCTGAGGTAACATTTGGTATTTGTTCTGAGGTAACATTTGGTATTTGTTCTCAGGTAATATTTGGTATTTGTTCTGAGGTAATATTTGGTATTGTTCTGAGGTAATCTTTGGTATTTGTTCTGAGGTAACATTTGGTATTTGTACTGAGGTAATATTTGGTATTTATTCTGAGGTAATATTTGGTATTTATTCTGAGGTAACATTTGATATTTGTTCTGAGGTAATATTTGGTATTGTTCTGAGGTAACATTTGGTATTTGTACTGAGGTAATATTTGGTATTTGTTCTGAGGTAATATTTGGTATTTATTCTGAGGTAATATTTGGTATTTGTTCTGAGGTAATATTTGGTATTTGTACTGAGGTAATATTTGGTATTTGTTCTGAGGTAATATTTGGTATTTGTTCTGAGGTAATATTTGGTATTGTTCTGAGGTAATGTTTGGTATTTATTCTGAGGTAATATTTGGTGTTTGTACTGAGGTAATATTTGGTATTGTTCTGAGGTAATATTTGGTATTTGTTCTGAGGTAATATTTGGAATTTGTCCTAATGTAATATTTGGTATTTGTTCTGAGGTAATGTTTGGTATTTTTAGACAGTGATATTAAGTCCCTGTCTGAGGTGATATTTAGTCATTTTCTGCTGTAATATTTGGTCTTTTGGGTAATATTTTGTCAGTTGTTTAGATAATATTTGGTGTCTGTGCTGATATTTAGTCATTTTCTGAGGTGATATTTGGAAGAGGGTGTCTGTTAGGTGTTAGGTGGTCGTCTGGGGACTTGGTCCCCTCCCCATCTATCTTCACTCTTGAATTCCGCTGCTGCACTCTTCAGCTCCTTCCACACTGTCCTGGGACGCTACAGCATGGATCTGTTTTCTTTTCCCTTGTAGTCATTTTAATATCGCTCAGCTGTCTGATGAACTTTGTTAGCGTCGTTCTTGGCCGTTCCCAACTATTCCAGAGGATGGATTTAATCGTTACACCTTTACTAATTATCCTAATTAAAGGAATTCACGCAACACCTCGCTATGGAAGAGACCTCATGCCTTACATGTGAGTATAATCGTGTTTATCTCTTGTTGTAGCTGTAAGTCAGCTGAACTTATGCTGTATATGTTGTCCATACTGCATCACAAGTTACTGTTTGAGCATGAACTTTTTTTGACATGCTCCGTGAAGGTGCTCGTATCAGCCTCCTTATGTGAGCCGACAGAGTACAGCATGCATTAGCCCACAGCTGCTGTAACTTTGCCAGTAAACGCGCGTCTGTTTTGACTACAATGGTATTTGGCTTAGTCGTAATTTTATCTGCTACAGATATTTGGCTTCTTATTCGAATGAACCGTTCCACCTTAAATACTGCAGACGTTACGCTCTGGCACAGAGAACGTAATCGCAGAACGTAATCGCTGCACCATTTAAGGTGGACCAGTCAATTCTCATAACACGTCAGTTATAAATCTGTAAAATCTTTCAGGATTTGAAAGTTTCCATTCAGGATACACTGGAAAAGAGTGCTTTGAGTTCCGATAGACGCATCTGAATTATGTACATTCAGTATTTGAAGTTGCTATGTTGAGAGAAAACAGCAGAAAGTAAGGTGATGCCCAGTAAACATTTGAACCGTTTGAACCGTTGAAACAACGTTGAAATCACGTATCTGATTATATTTAAACATTTTAGACGTCGACGGACGACCATTGTTTACTGGGTGGTGTTTAAGGAACCAAAATAAGACATATAGCATATAATACAGAGTGACCACATCCCTCAGCTTCATTGAATAACTGTTTTCAAAAGTGTACATTAACATGAAACCTGAAGTTTAGGTGGACCCTGGATTTTCAGACTGACTACAGAGACTCTAAGTAACCTTTTTTTCTAATCTGGTTTGGCTGTATGGTTGAAGTGAACTAGAGGTCTGTATCCAAAACCATGTAGATAATGGCAAATTAGTGGTATATCTTAAAAGATGACCTTGGGTAATAGAGGTTTGTAGTTCGTTGTGATAGACACATTTGAATCATGTACATTCAGTGTTTACTATTGTTACATTGAAATAAAACAGCAGAAAAGTAAGGTGATGGTGCCAAAGTAAGACTACCATATAGGAACGAGTAACCACATCCCTCATCTTTAATGAATAGCTGTTTTCAAAAGTGTACATTTCTATGAAACCTGACGTTTAGGTGGATCCTGGATTTGCAGAGTGAGTGAAGGGACTTGTAAGAAACCTTTTTTTCTATTCTGGCTTGGCTATATGGTTGAAATAAACTAGAGGTTTGTCTACAACGCAAATATACATCCAGTTCATTTAGTATCCAAAACCATGCGAATAATGGCAAAATAGTGGTACAACTAAAAAGATGAATTTTGGTACATCTAAAAATAATACAGTGGGTAATACTTTGCCTTACAGTGGACTACAGGTGCCTCTCCAGCATGATGATTACATTTAAATACATTTTAATTAATACGTTTAAAACATTTCAAAAACATTTAAAGCCAAAAGCTAAACCAGTTTCACACATCAGGTTACATATTCAGAATCATTTCATGCAATAACAAACTGTGAGGTTAAAGTAATGATCTGCCTTTCATTAAGCTTGGCCTACTGTCATTTACAGCAGAAACAGTTTTTTCTGGGAATTAACAGAAAACCTGATCACATGAATAACTGAAGTCAATGACTTCTATCATAAGTAGGTTGACAGTGAACATGTTTTCTGTATGTTAGAGATGCGACAGATCAGTCAAAAAGTCTTCAGTCCTTCTTTAATTCCATCTTTACATTTGTGTTGCTACATGTTTCTGTTTCTGAAGACATCTGATTATAGATATTGCTCAAGGTACAGACAGTGGTGGGTGATTCAATGATAAAGTCAAGAGTGTAAATCATCAGTGCCATTAGCCTTCGGAGCAGGTAGGGTCTTGTGTAATGTTGTTATCCCCAGGGGACACTTCATCTGACTCATATTTAAGGTGTTCAGACAGAACAACAGTGAAAGATCAGCGCAAACTCTTCTAGACTAATTGTGACTCCATGACCCTCTTTCTCTGACACACTGTCTGTTCATGTGCTCTCTGGCAGGCCGAACGTGTGCACGGAGCGGGAGGTGAAGCTGGTGGCTCAAATGCAGCCCTGTGTCCAGGCCTTCACCCGTATGGTCAAAGTTTGGAAGCAAGGATGTCAGGGACAGACCTGGTGCATGGGCTATGAGAGGAGGTGGGGCGGGCTATCTATCTATCTATCTATCTATCTATCTATCTATCTATCTATCTATCTATCTATCCATCCATCCATCCATCCATCCATCCATCCACTCAGCCACCCATGTGTACTGAGATACAGCATTGTACAACTCAGCAATTACAATTTATTGCTTTATTTTTCTGTGCTATTTAAATGTAGTGTAACTTACTACATACTTATATAATGAAATTACATGTACGTTCTGTTTGCAGTACAGGTGTCTGACAGTGCCAGAAATACAAAGGACTGTATACAAAACCATGAGGAGCTCTGAGTGAGATTTAATTCATATAAAATGACATGCCGTTTGTCGTCGCTCAAGATAACTTTGACTCAGCTATATTGTTCTATAACTCTGTGTCCACAAATTTCTGGTGGCAAAACAGAACACACTTTCTTCGCATTGGCAAGCTGACTCACCTTCTGGCCAAGCACTTTCAGTCTGACTTGAAGGACTAAACGTGTTTCTGTTCGACTAATTGAATTCATCCACTTAAGTTGCAGCACTTAAAGTGATCACTTGATAAAAAAAGCCTGCCAAATCAGTCATGACATGTTTGATGTCAGAAATTTGCCTCTTTGCCTCTGGCAAAGATATAGCCATCATGGTCAGCACAGGCAAACTGCATGCAAGCCACAAGTGGCCCACGTTAAAAGCCTTAGTTGGTCCACATTTGGCCCCAAAAGAGAACTGGGCCACTTCTGGCAAAGAATGCTATGTGACGGGGATTAACAGGATTGTAGGGACACATAGTTTAAATTCAGATCTCGTCATGGTCCACTGTTTAAAAAACCAACCTAAAATGTTTTGGCCTCTGTGGCATTCTGTTTGTTATTTGAACAAAGAATAATGTTGGGTTCAAATGTTAATTTTACTTCAATACGTCCAATACAATCTGCCTCAGAACCAGGACAACTACCATCTATTATAGTTTGCACTGTAATTTAGACTTAGTTTAAAAAGGCATTTGTGGCTTATTAAACAATAAATAGTAAGTTAATAGAATAACAAAACATATTTGATGTTCCATGAACTTTTAAGTAACAATGTTGCTTTAAATGAAAACAGATGTTTTTTTCACATTGTAGTAAACATTTTGGACATGCAGGCTTATTTTACACCGTGTTCCAATTTATTATGCAAATTGAATTTAAGAGTCATAAAGATTTAATTTTATGTTTTTCAATTAAACTCATGGATGGTATTGTGTCTCAGGGCTCTTTGGATCACTGAACTCAATCTCAGACACCTGTGATAATTAGTTTGCCAGGTGAGCCCAATTAAAGGAAAACTACTACTACTACTACTATTACTAAGCAGGCCACAGGTTTCAAGCAATATGGGAAAGAAAAAGGATCTCTCTGCTGCCGAAAAGCATCAAATAGTGCCGTGCCTTGGACAAGGTATGAAAACATAAGATATTTCACGAAAACTTAAGCATTATCATCTTACTGTGAAGAGATTTGTGGCTGATTCAGAGCACAGACGGGTTTGTGCAGATAAAGGTATAAAGAGGACGGTTTCTGACAGACAAATTCTTCAGATTAAGACAGCAGCTGCTAAAATGCCATTACAAAGCAGCAAACAGGTATTTGAAGCTGCTGGTGCTGCCAGAGGCTTGCATGCGTGCATAAAAATTGCTCACAACCGGTTGCAGAGGGCTCAGACATACATGAAGACTAGTTTTCAAACAGTCTTGTTTACTGATGAGTGTCGTGCAACCCTGGATGGTCCAGATGGATGGAGTAGTGGATAGTTGGTGGATGCTCATGGTGTGGCCATCATCCTCCCCTGACCACAACCCTATTGAGAACCTTTGGAGTATCCTCAAGCAAAACATCTATGAGGGTGGAAGGCAGTTCACATCAAAACAACAGCTCTGGGAGGCTATTCTGACATCCTGCAAATAAATTCAAGCAGAAACTCTCAAAAAACTCTCAAAAAAAGTTCAATGGATGCAAGAATTGTGAAGTTGATGTCAAAGAAGGGGTCCTATGCTAACATGTAACTTGGCCTGTTAAGATATGTTTGATGTGAAATAGCTTTTGATTTCAGTAAATGTGACCTGTTAATGCTGCAAATTCAGCAAATGACCATTTTCAGTTCTTTACAGCCTATAAAATGTTTTGAATTATTTTGGAAAAAATACTGTTATCATTGGGAGGTTTCGATTTATAGTCTAGCGGTTACTGACTGTCATTTGTATTGACCATTTAGGAAAATCAGAGAAAAATATCATTTGCATAATAACGTGGAACGCGATGTAGAAATGTAGGTGAATAAACAGGAGTACCTGAGTGGTGCAATTGGCTAAGCATTTGCTCCATCATTAGGAGATAATGACTTCTTCTGTTCCCACAAACATCACAGCCATCTGCAGCTGGTAGTCAAAGAGGGGAGAGCACATGTTAGCCTTCACTGAGCCTTGTGGCACAGTGTGACAATGGAAGTCCCAGCGGCCTGGCTTTTGTTAAGTATTGGGTCAGTTCTGGCAGTGGTAATGTATAGGTAGCTGAGATGCAGCCCTCTAATAGCATTAAACAGGCTGGGCTCTGGCAACCTCATCTGGCCCGTTCCTATGCTGTCATTCCATACGGTGCATGGGCTGCAAGTAAAAACAAATTTGGCCCAGGAATGGGCCATATCAAATTTGCTATCTGGGTGCTATTGTGTTTGAGGCTAATGTAACTGACCTATAATGGAAGCTTATTAGCTACAAGTTTGCCATATAGTTATATGTAGTTATGTAGAATTGTTAAATGATGTCAAATGTGGTTTATGCGGTTCCTGGGATGATATGACATACTTTTCTCCATATTCTCCAATATTTTCCATATATAGGCTGAACCACTACATTTAGTGTAAGATGAAATTTGGGAAAATTGGATTTTCAGCCAAACTTTAAAAATCCGCCTGGATGCACTCGATGAACAGTATAATGCTAACGTTTCAAATAATCCACCCAAAACTGCATATTGTATCCTCTGTCACTTAAACACACCATTTTTTTCTGTGTCTTTTGCTCACCCTTTGTTCATCTGTCCTTTGTAATCAGTGCCTTTAAGTCTTTCCTTACGGCCCCAAAGTGCAAGGTGTAGCCACGTTCTTCTAGTAAGCTGCAATTTGACAGGCATCTCCAGTAGATCCAAGCATACCCGTAAGGCAGGAGCCTTGAGCTCACCCTGCATCCCCATGACCCCCCCCACCCCCTCCTCTATACAGGGAAGTTCCTCGGTGCCTTGCACAGGCCCGCTTTCTCTGTGTACTTAGCATACTAGCGAGCTAAGCCCTGCTTTTAGAAGCCACCAGGCCTGCAATTAGAACCTATAAACAAAGAGAGGTGAGCACGGTGTAATGTAGCCAGGCTCCAAGGTCTCCAAACTACAGGGCCAGCCTTAATGCCGGCCTGGGTCCCATGCTTTGAGAAAGCAACATAAAAGAGTGGAGGGCAAAAAGATGCTTCGCTAATTACACACTGTTTGTGTTTTGTGCCTTTTACACATCGAAGCTCATCCACAAACATTAGTCATGGCCCAAGTCTCTCACTTGCCGCCTAACCACAAACATGACCTGAGGCAAGTGTTGAAGTTCCCTTTACACCCTGAGCCCATCATCAACTCCGCGAAAGGGCCTCAAAAGAGCTAATAGGGAAGCTGATGACTGAGCCACATGGTTTAAGAGTGAGTCATTATTAATGGGGCATGATGAAGGGATAAGGAGGCTTTGTTTATGTGATTAGTGAAATATACTAAAGGATAACTATCTGTCTTTTGTTGTAGGACGGCGTACTATACTGCATACAGACAGGTGTATCGGCAGGATTACCAGACAGTGCATAAGTGCTGCCCAGGATGGTCACAGCTCAATGGGGAAGCTGGATGTCTATATCGTGAGTACCGTGTTTCATAATTGTGTCCAATCACAACTACTGTTGTCTGATACACTTTTGTTATATGTGAATACTTACAATGCCAGATTACAGCAAATCCAGTCATTGCCTTATTTCGTATATTAAAAGTCTTAAAAAGTCTTACATTTAATTGAATATTAGATGGGATAACTGTTATTATTTCTCTCCAGCACTGTGCAAAAGTCAGAGACAATCCTTTCATTTATTTAACTTCCAGTCAGAACCGCCATTAAAGTCTGTGTAAACCAGTAATATATGTGTGTTCTGAGTTTGTCACACCACAGAGTGACAAAAAAGTGCATTTAACCACGCAGATTCTGGTGTGCAATGCTAGGGTGTGCTGAAACCACACCATATTGTGGAAAAGGTGCAGCATCTCTCAAGAGTCAAATACCACTACGACATGAAAATGGATTCCCTGTCTAGCGGCTATACTAGACTGGTATATTCATACATATTTGAGCCACCAGAGACAGAATACATTCCCGAGCCAGAGGACACTGGCCTACCCCAGACTCTACCACAGAATATTATTTTTGTCCCATTTCTGCAAGGTGTAGCTAGCTTGAGCTAAGGGAGAAGTCGAAACATGTTAGTCCTGTTCCAGCCGGTTGTTCTAATAATTTGTACTACCTGTTAAATGATCCTGACTGTTCTGTTCTTAATACACATGTCTTTTGAGTTGGCTAGGCTTGACTAGCCGGAAGACGGGACATGCAGTGTGAAATGTAGCCACTGGACACTGACCTTGCTGAGGATAAGTCGCTCTAGTTTGTATAGCATTAGAGTGTTGGGGGAGGTGTTATGGCTCCGGTGTGTCGATGTGTCATGATTTGTGGCACGCCCAAAAAACCGTAATCTCTAAAATGATGAAAAACGGTTTAATGGTCTGCCATCAGAATTCAGTACTATGTACTGTAGTTCACAGTCTTCTCATGTGTTTTCATCAATCACTTTCTAACTTGTATGATGTGTTTAGAAACACAACTCTGCATTTCTGTCCACTATTTGTACTTGTACTTTTCAAGAGTTTCTTTTATGAGAGACAACAGAGGCAAACTATATACTGCTAGATTGAATAATATGCTAAATGTTAAAAAGCCTGTGTGTGGAATACATGATAAATACAAATACGTAAAAACAAATATTGTCATTTTAATTTAATTCATTAGTTTTTATTTTCATTTTTATTCAATCACACTATCTGCATTTTACATTGTGTGAAAATGTCACCATGACTAGACCAATAGAAATGCTCAAAAAATGCATAGACTAAAATCTCTTCACATTAACTTCCATTAAGAGTAAGGAATGTTTTTGAGTTCCCCTCGCTTTTTTTTGGACAGGGATAATATGTTCCTTCTTTTTTCAGATAAATGAATATCATAAGCTTAAAGGTCATTCTGACTGAAAATTACTTTACAAAAATGGCTGACTGTTACACAGTACTGCATGGATAAAATGCAAGTGAAACATTTACAAACACTTGTTATATACAAACACAGCAAACAGGAGGCAATTAAGAAGGGAAAAAATCTGCTTACCTCCTAAAATGAGCATGATACAAACAAAAAAAAAATTTAACTAATAAAAATTAAATAAATCTAATTCACTGTGCCAGCTCAGTAGAGCCCTGGATAGACAAATAGAATCTATGAGAACCGACAAAGGCATTCTTTCCTTTGACATCTGGGAGGGCTTTATGTTAGGACCATAAAGTGTCCAGTTGTGCTAAGTATTACAAACAGCCACTCAAAGAAACTTGTCGTGCACGCCATTGTGTTCTTTTACAGCTTCGAGAAAACCACTATGGAATTAGGAACTGTAAAATGCTTAGTGTGAGACTTGCTGTAATCCCCTTGATGTCCTGCCACAGCATTGTTCTCCATGCTTATAGTGATTTCCCATGACACTGGAGTAGTATGTCTAACTGTGGCTTAAGCTGTGGCAGTTCCCCATTTATGTTTGCAGTGACCGTACCATCTACAGAGAAGTCATTCTCAAGCAAGCTAGATAAAACTAATACACAACTGACTTAACGAGCATTTGAAAACCAGTTGCATTTGAAACCAGTAAAGTAAACAACCTATTAGATAAAGCTGTGATCAAAATGTACTTGAGCATCTGTGGCATGGACATAATTCCTGTCCTAATACCTTCAACTTCCCAATCTTGACAGATGCTATATGTTTGTTTTATTACTTTGGGCATCTTACAATACAGGAGGACAAAGACTGTAAAGTGGCAAAGTGAGTCACTAACACTGTGTCTAACATTTGAGAAGCTGGGTAAATGTTTGAGTTGAGCACTGAAGTGCGGTACCCTCTAATAATGCCTATGTCTGAATTGTCCTTATTTAGCACGGAGCACACGTGGAAGCTCATCCCTCCCCCTGTTTGGCTTGGGTAGGAGAATCTTACAGGTCCACTAGCTTGCATTGTCCTGGTAACAAGAGAGTAGAACCCAAATAGCTTGGCAGCCAGAGGGCCTGGCTCATCTCCTTGCATGAGTTTAGCCCTGCTAGTGGACCAGGCTGGAATCCTTTGATAGGATTTAACAGTGGTTGAGCTCATTGGCCATAGCCTGCATACCTCAGACAGTGCCCCTTGATGAAGAGCAGCCTCCTCATCCTCAACCCTGGCAGATCTACTCTGCTCTTTCAGCTACAGGGCTCTGCTGATGCCTTTTGAAGTCGTCTTTGCTGTGAGAGGAAAAGTCAGAACTAAATCCAGCTTTGACCCACAGTACAGCTTAACATACTTGTCAGATCCCAACGTGCCAATTTTGCTCAGGTTCAAACAGCATTTCTCGGGTCAGTTTGAGATTTCTGCAGTTGGTTTGAGACCCGCCATCTCGTTTAGCGTTATGTTAAAATATAAAGACATAGTTTACTTTACATGATTACATGATCTGTTGAACAGTAGATAAATGTAAAACAGTGCAGCTGAATGGACAGAGGATCCTGTTTAGCTTTGCTAGCATGCTAACAGTTCTGCCCACCAAAAAAAAATAAATTCTGGCCCACTAAAGCACTGAAATAAGTTAAGATGATTAAAAAAAATAATTAAAATGTGAGGAAGTGAAGTCGGGCAACCACTGAAAGGACAGAAAGGACCATTCTGTGCTGTTTGGATCCGTAGCCTGATCGGCTACCTTAACATTAGCTTAGTGAGCAGCTAATTACACTACAGGCTTGAGCCTGAAGTGCTCTGTTGACACAGAGTAAATGATAAAAATATTTGAGAAAGCAAAATTACAGTGACAATAAAAATATAGAGAACGGGAGAGATCTTAGTTAGCAGGCCAAACGTGCTGCACCACAGTACAGGCTTAAATGGAACTAAGTGATACTAAAACGACACACGTTTAAAGGATAATGGCAGTAAATGCCACTGGTTTTGGAGTGAAAGCTGAAATAGAACATCTTCTGTGGTGTGTGCAGAGAATGTGCAGTTCTTATACGTGTAGCTTTTGCTGTAGCTGAGCTGCTATCATGCTTAGAGTTTTAAATGATTGCTCTGAATTCCAACTGTTTCTTTGCGGCATCATATACTTTTGTGGGTCTTAAACGTCTCACCCACAGGCTCAAAAAGAAGGTGTGGCTCAAATGCAAAATCCACATTATACTGATGAAAATGGGATGACAATAGTAGATTCACTCACACACTTAGAGGACGCGTCCTTCACCAGCTTTTAACTTGAGTTGATTTTGAATGCTCTTTCAGTTCACTCGTTAAATTGATCCAGACACAGACAGGGTTCAGAAGCACAACTGACGTTACAAAATGACACATTTCCACCGATGAGTCCAAATCCCCAAAACTTCATGTAATTGTAAGAAGTTTTTAATTAGGTATGCTAAAGTCGTTCATGTTGTTGGCAATGAGGTCAACATACAGAATTATGCATTATAAAGCCTAATGTTTATTAAAAACTAAAAGCCTTTAGGAATGTGGACATCTACTCACAGAGGTGGTTGGGATTATGTTGGGTTTGGACTGAATTTGGTCCAGCTTTAGTTCGCTTTAGTTCAATTTGGATATTACACTTGCTATAAATTGTGTCAGATTCTAGGACAATAGACCTCATTTCCCAATATTTACTTTTATTCCTATATTTTAGTTTATTTATCAAAAAGTTTAACACTTTTTCAGAACTGCAGTTCAAACAGTATAATACTATAAATGTCATAACACAGCTAATGCCAGGCTTGTTTTGTGTTGATAAAAAAGCAACTTATAAAAAAATACCAGGCTTGTTAATTAAGATATAAACAATTTAATTAAATGTAGAAAATTAAATTAATTTAATTTTCAATTTAATAAACACTTGTTCAGACGGTGATGAGCGTTTTTAACTTTAGCTACAGTATTGTTTTGTATTAACCACGCTACCATACTTCACTTTGGTCTATGAATTCCATTATTTGGTTCCGTGACAGCTCTAGTCCAAATAAGATCCTATAACCAATCCATATCCTCATCATTGGTTTCCACAGAACCGGTCTACTGTTGGAATGAAATTCTCTTCTGAACATAGTAGCTTGAAATGCAATGTAAACAAAGCTATATTCCCCAGTCAGATCCTAAGCACCCCCTGGGCCAAAGATCTTACGGGGTAGTCTGAGTCTGACAGAAGAGTTGCAGCAGTCGATCCCCCAGGTTGTGATTTTCACCGGAGTTTCATTACCAGAGCTAACACTACCCTCAAAGGCCTCTTTGTCCATCGGCGAAGGTTACACTACTCATTATACCGGCAAGAATTAGGCTGCCAGCTCAACCCAGCACGGGTTTGTTTTTTAAACTCACTCAAAAAGTCTGTCAACACACATTCCTGCGCGTTGCTTAACGTCTCCATCCTAAGTCTCCGGGTTTAGTTTTTCCCCTCCGCGACAATGTCTGCTCTCTTTAAGTGGCCACACCAGAGTACGCTGGGACTTTTATCTTCGTAACTCAAGACCTGCGCACACTCGGCAAAACGTGGACAAGCTAATCACTGCTTTCTCTAAGCCACTGAACAGGAATAAAGCAGGAAGAAAGTGAAGGCTCCAACCACCATCCCACCCCCACCTTCTATCATCCAGCTTTTCATTCATTGCAATTCATTTCAGAGGCTTGACTATAACTTCTACAAGGCAAGATCAGGCTCATGGAGAAACTGCTAGAAATAGGAGGCCGTATGTAGCGTTAGAGGTAGTGCCTATGGATTTGAAAGGTTGTCTCCAGGGTGCTGCCTGTCCCTAGTGATAGATCTGTCCCCGGGGAACTAAAGTACAGCCGGGACAAAGAGAGGACGCAATCATGAGGATTTACTCCACCTTACTGCTCTAGAAGCCGGGCTAAGCAAATTAGCCTAATTGCCGTCATTACTCGGCTGCTGATGGCGATGACAAACAAGTATTAGGACGTTCAAGGCCTTAAGGAGATGAAAAGGGAGAAAAGAAAGACTGTTCTTTCTGGGCATGGATGTGTAGGAGGCGTGGCCACAGAAAGTCACCTCACGTACAGGCTCACGGGAATGTTGAGGCTACAGAAAGAGACATTTATTCTGTAAATAAATTGTTGTTGGGTTGCCAGATGTGCAGCAACGTGCTACACTGTGCTGGGCTGTGGGGATGTTAGGTGGGTCTGTGTATCTACCAGGAACAGAAGGCATATGGTTAGAAATGACATGCCTTCTTCCCAGTCATAAGGCTGTTTCTTTCTGGGCATGGATGGGTTGGAGGCTTGGCCTCAGAGAGCCCCCTCACATGCAGGCTCACGGGAATGTTGAGGCTGCAGAAAAAGACATCTGTAAATAACTTGTTGTTGGATGTGTAGCAGCGTGGGATGGTAGGTGGGTCTGTGTATCTACCAGGAACAGAAAGCGAATGGTTAGAAATCACATGCCTTCCTCCCAGCCGTGTCAGCAGTGCTGAATGGCAGTTCTCCTCTCCTCTTCCCACATCTTACTGTTCTTGTCCCAATTTTCCTGTTCCACTTTAAATGGTGCTCTGGTTATATTAATAACTGTTGCACCATTTAAGATGCAATTAAAACAACAAGCCAGCAAATAGAAGCTGGATGTTTGTGCCAAAATGTGAATGCTGCACCATTTAAAATACAACATGAAAATACAAACAATAAGCTGCAGAATAAGAAGTTGAGTGGCAGCACCAGTATGTAAATGCTGTACCATTTAAGGTGGAAAATGTGAACAAGAAGATGGCAAATTAGTAGCTGGCTATGACCTTGTAGTTTTAACTTAGATAAGGAGTAAGAATCCTACCCGGATAATATTCTACCTGGAGTTGTATCCCCAGAGCTACGTTGCCCAGTAGGACATGTCAACAAGGATTCTTCTTCTTTCTATGGTCCACCCGGTAGTATAGCGACACCAAATTCAAGCTGCTGCCTTAACATAAAAAACATTTTGAGCTCCTGTAGCAATACTGCAGCTCTACGTGGTAGCCTCTGTTAGAAGACTACCTGTTCCTATGTAGATAAACTGGGCTTTTTCTAAGCTAATGAAAATGTACAGGCTACAGGTTACAGGTTTGTAGTTGCACTAATGAAAGCACGGTTTATGTGGTATATTCCATTTCTGATAATAGATCCTCTTAAATCTTGCACACTGCTCCTTTAACTACTCTTCAATATACAGTATATACATATATCTATAACTACATATCGAAATAAAGGCAGCAAAAATGAATTAAAAGGCCAAACTATAGACCATTTATGGGTATAAATGGTCTATAGTTTGACCTTTTAATTCATCATTCTGTTTATTCTAGAGTGATTTCTAGAGTGATGGTATATTGAACTCTGTAGTTAAAGGAGCAGTGTGTAAGATTTAAGGGAGTCTATTATCAGAAATGGAATATAATACACTTTTCCAACCACTTGCAAGAGTTAATTCTGTACTCTGAGGTCCATTAGAAACCAGAGCCCAAGCCAGATCTAGCTTTACGCAGGATTAGCAGACCCACTTGTGAAAAGTCAAATAGACAAAAGAGACCAGGATGTCCAGCATGAAAACCCTCACAGTACCCAAAAACCTGTTCCCATTTCTGCTTTAAGTACCTAATAAAACAAACCTGACAATGCACGCAAATGGCCCTTTTGGCTAGCACGCTTCCAAGTGCGCTTGCAGAACACTTCCTTCTCTGTCTCTCAAGTGCACCAGTTGGCTAAACGACTACTTGACTCTCCTTGTCCGAGTGCCCTTAAAGAGACTAAAAGATGCTTATGGAAACTTCCTTTCCCTCAAACAATATTTCCATTCTTTTCTTCCTCAAGAGCCTCTTTCTGGGAGACCGCAATGGCAGAGAAGTGGTCAAACCTGATCGGGGAAATCAGAAGTGAGTTACAGACATTAATTGATTGAGAGTGACAAGGCGTTTCGAAATGCTTCCATGCACTGAACCAATGCCTCTACCACTCTCGTTTGCCGTTCTCGTTACTCGGTGGATGGGAACGGTTCTTTTGTTTGGGCAAAAGTCCACGTGGGTGCAGGAGCTGGAATGGAACAGTCTGGTGGGCTTCAGTGGGTGGTCTTTGGGGCTGGAGGAGCCATGTCCTTGTGGTCAACAATGGCAGTGGTCACAAAGGCCACATGACTATTGATTTCTGTGAGTGTTAAAGAGGACGCTTTAATGACCCGCTTTAATGGTCTGTTCTGCGGGTTTTAGTGCGTTCACAGATGAGTTCTCTTTTCAAAAAGGCATAAAGCATGTTTACGTTTCAGAGACATTTAGCTAATTGCAAATGCCGAGATGGACAATGCTGGTATACTTGTGGCTTTTTAAAGATTATAATGCTTTTCTTAAGCCTTATTCAAGATGGATTAGTTTAACCTGGGGGGCGGCGGCTACAATGTAAGTGATTGCCAACAGGATCTGTGATTTTCCTCCAGCACTAATCTCCAATGGCCATAGTTTTACAAGGCTGCTGAGTCATAATTCCAGTGCAAATAACCTTCTATAATTCATCAAATTAATCACTTGATAAAAGCAGTGATAGCAATGTAATGCTATAACAAAACCCAGTAATAGGTGACAGCAGTAAATTTTGAAGTTTGTTTATTCAGACCTTTTTGATTGTAATCTTAGTGCTGAACATCAGTTTTTTCATTTTTGGACCTCTTGTGGTAAAACTAATCCAGTTCGTGGTAGACAGACGCTGAGAAGGTGGAAGCATGAGGGGGTTCCACCAATCATAGATTGGGAAGCTGAGATGAAAACATTCTGGAAGACTGAATGAATACATTAGTAAGTGCTGTGAATATTTGGCTCTTTTGATTCTTTTGGTTCCTGATATTGTTAGAGCTGGTGGGGAGACATGTACTCGGTACCTTATATCTTAGTTGATGCGTGGACAGAGTGAACAGTTACATAATGCAGGAAGATACATCTGTTCGGTATGCATGTAAAATTATTAATTTAGTTTTTTTTAAATAATTTATTCTATTTTATTTTGTTATTGTATTTTCCAAAACCTGTGTACAATGCAAGTGAAGGTAACAAGGGAGTGTATTTTTTTGTAACCAGGCTGTTCTGTAGGTAGTGATGATAATTCGGAAGGGGTGGGACTAAGATGGGGGAACTGTCTCTGTAATTGCATTAACCCCATTAGTGATGTATTTTGTAGTATGTGATCTTCTAAAAATGAAAAGTGGTAATCATAGGAAATGGATCCAGTTCCAATCGAGCTTTAGACACCATTTTTATCAGTGGTAATTCAAAACCTGTAAATGTAATAATGTTGAAAACAAAGGCAGTGGTGTTGGGCTGTGTGTTGGGTAAGTTCCTGCTGAAACTTCTTTCCCAAATGCTGCAGGTTTGAGGCGGTTATGGAGGTAAAGATAGACATAAAGGCCATTTTCAGTTTTCTGTAGCATTGCTCTGAAACTGTGGATGTTCTTCTCTCTTGCAGTGTTCAGATGATTGTTAAAAGCACAGAGTTGGTTGGTGGAGAAATGGCTCTGTTATATTCTCGAGTGAGAGAACAGGACATGTGTTGAACATGTATTTACTTTTTACTATTCAGCTCTTTGGAGGCCTGGAGAAGACATTTTACTGTGTATCTAGAGCAGCCAGAGATTTGCGTAAAGCTGTGACCTCTCTTTTGTCTGATCTGTGAGCTTGTGTTTCATTGCTGGTGTACAACATCCCTGTTTGGTCATGGTGTATGCATCCAGCACAACAACTTCACAGCCAAGTGTCTCTCTTTTTCACCTCTATGTGTATTTTCTGAGAGACTTTCCCCCTCAGTGCATTCTTGAGCTCCTGTACTTTGCAGCTAAGCAAGGGGTATATTCAGCTTTCCAGTCAGAGAATTTAAAACTCTTTAAATGCTGCGGTTGAGTTTTTTTTTTCTTAGTGAGTTTGGGTACCTCAAGAGGTGGGACAATCTGATGCTGAGGGGGAACCATCGATATTCACACATTCCTCCTTTGTGATTTGTAACTTTCTTGTCTATTTTCCAAGACTTACCTAATCAGGTAAGCCTTATATTGGAGGATGAATGGCTATGTTGGCTAACCACGCACAACCCCCAACTGTTTACTCTCTTACTATTCATAGTCTGCTTCCTTCTTTAAAGTGATAGATCTGCAAAAAGGCAAATTAGTACAATGTCGGCCTTAAATCAAAAATACAATGGAAGTTTAACAGAAAGCAGTGTTTTCTTTAAGGTCACTTTAACCTGTATTTAAAGAAAAGAGATGTGTGATATTTAGAGCCCCAGGAAACACAAAGTAATATATTAACAATAGCTGCATGACGCTTGAAGCTTGAATAGAAAATATAAGATATAAACATGATAAAACTCAGCTTTAAAAACTGCTAATCAGACCTATCTAGCAACTGTGTGGGCGTGGCTAATGAGCAGCTTGATTGACAACTCTCTGTCCAGCACTCCTAGCCTGCTCCGCCCCTCATACAGAGCCAACATTGTTATCCAGCTTTTATGTGATGATGACTGAACAAAAAATGTCAGATAAGCAAACGAACTAACAAATGGAAGGAGAAAGCAATACAATGAATGTAGGAACACACAAACAGGCCATGTTGGTGTATGGATAAATGAATGAATGACTGACTGACTGACTGACTGACTGACTGACTGAATGAATGAATGAATGAATGAATGAATAAATTAATGAATAAATGAATGAATGAACTAATTAATTAATGAATAAGCTACAGACAGGTGATCTAGCCTGCTAGCTTTTGTTTATGCTGGGTTAGCTTCAGCTCACTAGGTTTCTTTGACTCTGAAGCTGTTTAGTGTGGGCAGGCTAAGAGACGTCAGCCCTGTGATTGGTTAGGACATGTTTACGGAAGCATTACCCAAAATTAGGACCATTCAGTTTACAGAGAGAGGAGAGAAATATGGTGAAATACAGCAGATATTTAATACACTTTGGGAAGATATTCATAAGACATACTTGGTGCATGTATATTGTGGCCCAGAGGAACAAGGTTAACTCAATTAGATAGAAAACACAGAATTGTAAGTGTACATGTAGGAGAGTACAGTATGTTGAGGTAGCAAAGTGTGCAGTGAAGTATGTGGTTTAAACAGTATAGGATATATAAAGTGTTCAGTGCGGGTAGGAGAATAGGAGCTCAATGTTCAGGTGAACAGCTAAACAGCTTACAGTACAGGTGTTCAGTATATAGATAAACAGAATATAGATAAATAAAATACAGCTCGGATGTTCAAGTATACAGGTTAGTTAAAGTGCAATGCATACAGTCCTGTGAGCTAGTGGAGCCCAGTGTGGGCTGGGGTGCTGCCGGTGTGACCAGTTTGACAGCTCTAGGGTAAAAACTATTTCTGAACTTGGTGGTACTGGCTCGGATGTTCCGGTACCTCTTTCCAGATGGCAGAGGTTGGAACAGGGTATGGCTGGGGTGTGTGGGGTCTGAGGAAATGTTGACTGCTTTCCTCAGACATCTCTTGTTGTAAATGTCCTGTTATGGGTGGGAGGGCAGCTGCGGTGATGCTGTGAAATGTTTAAAAACATCCTAAACTGGAGATGCAATCATCCTTTGGTATAAAAGCTGCATGCATGTAAGCAACGAGGGGTCAGGGCTGACCACTTTGCCGAAAAAGGGCATCACTGAACAATCCAAGACTTTAAGCACAAAATTCTTCAGTCAAGCGATTGCAAGGATTTTAGGTGTTTCACCCTTACCATCAAAAAATTCAGGGAATCCAGATACGTTTGTGTGTGTAAAGGTCAAGACCAAAAACCACAACAGAACACTTGGGACCTTTGACCCTTCAGACAACACTACTAAAAACTTGCATGCTTCCTTAATGGATAATATCACATGGGCTTAGGAAAACTTGGACAAACTGTTGTCAACAAACTTCCTTCGTTGCTGCGTCCACAACTGCAAGATACGACTTCTCTATGCACAGTGGCAGTTATACTGTATGTCAACAAATGCCACAAACTTCTTTGGGCTTAAGCTCCTCTGACTTTAAGGGATGTTGGACGCCGTAGGCTCCAGGCCAGAGAAGACAATGACCACCCAAAGTTCAAGAGCCAGGGTCTATAGTAGTATGGGAGTGCATTAACCCCCATGGGCAGCACATCTATGAAAGCACCGTAATAGTGAAAGGTATACACACGTTTTGAAGCAACACATGCTGCCTTCTAGACAATATCTTTTGAAAGGATGTTGATGCTAACTTGACCACGCCAAGCCACATTCTGTAAGTGATACAAAGCACAACTGCGTGATCAGGGATTGCAGGTGCTGAACTGGCTTGTGTGCAGTCCAGAACTGTCTCCCATTGAAAGTGTGTGAGGCATGTGCAGCTGAAGACTTGGGTAACAAATAATAGACAAAAAAAATCACTCCTTCAAAACTTGCTCTATTGTTGTGTTCAGTTTCCAAATGTTTATTAGAAGCTGTTAAAAGTAGAGGTGCTGTATCACAATGGTAAACATTCTTCTGCTCCAAGTGTTTTGGAACAACCCAGTATCAGTGAGTAGAGAAACCACAGAAATGTACAGAGCAAAGTGTCACCAACACTGGCGGTTGTGGGTTGGTACTGGCGTCATTTCTAGTTAACATTACTACTTTGGAAAGATCACATGGGTGCATAAGAAAAACACTAGATATCATTTTTTTGTTGTTTCCAGTTTAACGCAGGTCAAATAGGATGTTCTAATAATTGTTTTCTGTTTCTATTAGCATTTTACGTACTGTCCTTTTTTGAGGTTTATACACTAGCCTCATAGCGTCAATGCAAAAACTGAAGAATCTGTGATAATTAAACATGTCTTGGCAGGTCAGCTACAGATTGTGGTAAGGGGGACGTACATATGATCACCTTAAAATTGAACTCATTTTACTGCATTTATGCAATTTCTATTAGGCATGAGGTTGACACGGTGGTTCTGTGCGTGCTCCTGTAAACCCTTCATAGGCCAACTGACAGTTTCTAGATCCAAGGATGCTCCTAATCCACTCAGTCAAGGTGCCTTTAATGGGAAAGAGTGGGAAATCACGGAACCTGATGCAAACACGCATCCGATGTATGCAGTAAGCGAATAATTTCAAGACAGATTATCCAGTGACATGGAGCAGGGGGCCCAAGAATGTACTGGTCAGCTGCCAGAGGTCTTTGTGTTTCCCACCTCGAAGTGGAGGGATGGAGGGACAAACTTTAGATTTCCCACCCTTCCTTTACTGCAGTGAGGAGGGGGTGTCTGGTCTTCCTGTCTGGAGCCCAGGGCCGATTCTCAGCGCAGGAAAGATGGGATGGCTACTTGCAGCTGCGGGTGATGTCATGGTCCTGTTTGGAGACAATTAAATCCAAATCGTATTATCTTGATCTGCCTCACAGGTCTTTTTGCACTGGAAGTGCTGTCCTTGCACACTGTGCCAGACGTTTAAGACAATAAGACCTAACTTTTGTTAATACAGAGCAAGTTCTGTTTGTTGGTTTCCAGTAACTCAATATATTAAAGACTTAGCTTGTTAATTTATGAGAAAACAACCTCACACTGTTTTACCACTTTTGGACCAAAAGATACATGATATGTCTTCAACATGTGCTTTTAATAATCGTTTGGAAACTATTATTTATTAGTTTATTAGTTTGCCAGTTACTACCATTATTTGTCCCCAAATGTTTGACAGGCATTTTAGTCTAAAGAAGTAATTATGAATTTTTAAAAGACTCCATTCTTTTCTATTCAGTGCCATTTAAGTTAAGCTAAAGCTTTATTGCATGATCATTATCATAACTCCATCAGATATCAACCCAAAAGAGAGCCTGAGACTGAGGTTGGCCTACACCGTGGCGTAATTGAACTAGGAAATTGGCTGGGCCGTTTAGCGTGTGAGGTTCAGAGTTAGGCAGGTGTTTGAGCTCTTATCAGTGATGAAGAGGGGAGATGACTGACGTCTGCACTAGTTTAAATCCGCTGATATGAAACTGACTAATAGTTTTAGCATGTTTCTGCTAAATTAGTAGCTCACATATTTCAGATTCCAAGCTTTGCGTGTTTTTCCTTTGTCTTACTTGGCACTGTTAACTGAACACAATGACTTTTTGCTTATCTGTTCTTCCTATTGCGCTAGAATGGGATCATAGGACACAAATGGAAATCTGCTATTTCAACGCTTTTGTATGACTGGAGGCTCAAAACCGTTTCATTCACCTGCTTTGTTTTGCATGTTTCACTGTTCACTGACACAAACACGACTAGAGATAATTAGTAATATTACAGAAATATGCAGATTGGTTACCAGTTTACTGGAAAAACCAACATAAAGTGTCTTAGTAAACATGTTGTACTGATACCGTGCCTGTAATGGTACTATGGTAGTTTTGGTGACGGGTGAAGCAGTAAAATGCTCATGGCAGAATCTGTAACCCCAGTAGTTCAGGGGATAAACATGCCAGTGGGAGCCGCTTGCCTGAATGTCTGAGCCGGACTTCTTATAGTAACCGTTTTGTAGTCACTTACACGATGGTGGTATTTACTCAACTCCGGCAAAGTCTGACACTGGGAGATGTGAGCATGAGTGAACCAGATGCATGCATAAGATATGGTTTAAGAAATTCTAATGTGTAACAACATTCAGCTCATTTTTGCAGAGCCTGTGAAATTGCTGAGTGCTTACATGTACAGGTAATGAAAAATTTTGACTGATATGGGCAATATTTATTAAGCTACACATACAGAAGCAGTGTCTATCAGTATAGCCTCAGGGTGCCATCTTTGCTAGTGCAACATGCCAGACGTCTCGGCATGGAGTTGTAAAGATTCCTAATGGTGTCGTGTGATAATCCATCCCGTGCAGCTTGAATATTCACTCCATGAATATTCACTCCACTTCACGACACCATTGCAGTTTTTGGTGACGTTGATGTGGTGTTAAAAGCAGTTGTTGTAACGGTCTGCATGCATGTAGTCCGGTGTCATGCAGCCATCTGCCAATGGTGCTGGCACTAACAGGATGACTCGTGGAGGACATCACTGCTCGCTGAATGTCCACAGTTGTGGTTGTTGAGTCAGTCGGTTTCATTCCTGTCAGTTGATTCTTTCTGGATGCAACTATATGTACAACTATTCTTTTGATGATTTATATACATATATATTTAATATATAGAAGGTGAGTATGTTTTAGTTGTGACACAGAATAGATTGTACCAATTTACAAATATCAGAAGTTTTAGGTTATTTAGGTAGAGTTAGCATTGGGATCAGTTCTCAGAAGTGGATTACCGGTACTGGTATTGGTATCAGAGGTAAAACTGTAGTACCAGTGGACTACTTACTAAGGTGTAGGGCCACCATAAGCTGCCAAAACAGCTTCAGAGCTCATTAGAATGAGATCTGGTAACTGCAAAGGCCTGAACAAATGAGTTACTTCATTTTCATGCTCATCAACTCATTACGTGACCCCTAAATCCTTGTAGGGGTCAAGCATTCAGACCTGTACTGTTCTCTTCATCACTGCACATTCACTTACTTGATGGAGAATATGGTGAAGGATGACTCATCTGACCATTTCACTGTTTTCCACATCTCTGTAGACCAGAGTCTGTGGTTTGTGCACCACTGAACTCTTCCTCTGTTTTCCTTACATTTAGCACTAATTTATGGACATCACAGACGTGCGCTGTTAACCACAATGCCAGGCAATATTCCTACAGATCTACGTGCTGATGTCACTTTAGTCACTGTTCCTGTAGAAACGATCCCCAGTTGACGAGTCTTCCTGCGTGAAGCTCCTGCCATCTGTGTCCCCATGATGATCCCTTTTGCAAAGTCCCTTAGATCTTTTCAGTTTTGCCATCTTGATCCGAAGCTTGAGGTCAGCTGGGCTGGCACAGCTTTTTACACGTCAGCATCCACACTCATGTTTCCTAACTCACTTATTCAGGTTTCTCAGTTCAGTTTGTGACCCTCTGTGGTATTTTATGAAAGATATTATATTGTTTGCTTTATATAGACTTTGATGAGAATTAATCTTCGGCATGTCTAGTTGGATTATCCACACAGCCTGAGTTTGGATTAAATGAAGATTGCTCATCCTAGCTGCGATGTGTAAGAGTTCTGGGGCAGAAGCATGGCATACCAGTGGAGATTAGGAGGAACACACCTCCAGTGTTTGTGATGTAGCCAAAATAGCATGCTTCCTGTTTGTCATGTTGCTCTGCACCTATGCACTAAGCCGTCAGGTTTCAGTCTGAGCTGTACCTAACTGAACATAAAGAGTTCAGAAAGCTTTAGTACATGAACTATGATGCATGCAGTACAACATACCAGGATTGTAATTATATTGCCATAGATTGCAATTGCAGTGTTCTTTGCAGTACATTAGAAGTGCTTTGGTGAAGTCATAGTGCGACATGGTCAAAGGAGCAAATTGATGCAAACTGTTCAATCAATCAATCAATCAATCAGTATTTATTTCTATAGCGCTTTTTACAACTAATGTTGTCTCAAAGCAGCTTCACAGAAAAGCAGTTTATATAAAGGAAAAGAGAAATCCATGTCCTGAGTCCATGTACAGACGTAGGAAAGGAAATCCGGGTCCAAGCCCCCCGTGAGCATGCCAGAGGCAACAGTGGCGATGAAAAACTCCCTTACAGTAAGGAAGAAACCTCGAGAGGAACCAGGCTCGAGGGGGGAATCCATCCTCCTTAGGTCGATCCCGGTTGCTTGGAACATCTAATAGATACAGTCTGATTTATCCAGGAGGCAGTGATTGCAAAGGTAGAGCCAACCCATAGGTTCTCTGTTTAAGTTAGAGATAGAGTTCATGATCAGAGCCAGATGCTGTTGGCTCTATTGCGGTCGTTGTAGTCACTGTTGAACTGTTGAATTCATACTCCACACAAATATGTGGCAACATATCACCGGAAATTTGTGGTATCTCCTCCTTATTATAAGAAACAAAGAAATGCATAGTCTCTCCTCCTCCCCCTTCACTCCTCACTAGTCTAGAAGAAGCATTGCGAGTTCAGCATCAAACTTCATCCCTTTACTCGCCATCTGCACCTCCAGGGATGGAAAGCATCGCCAATATTTTGTTATTTGTTCATTTTAAAATGTTTTACACTAAAAATCTTACAAATTACACACTTAAACACTGACGTACATATTTGTGATTAAAATAATTTGCTTTTATAAGATTGTTTTTAAATTTAGGGGCATTAGGGGCAGTAACAAACTGAGTCCCCTTAGCTAGGCCTACTAAAAAATTAACCGTCGGTGCATGATTGATGCTTTCATGAGTTGCACCCTTGAATTTAGGCTTGCATTGTGATTAGAGATGTCCCCCATCTGATGCCAGGTTCTAGTAAAAAGGGATTGGGTACCAGAGTGGATAAGAAGTTGGAGCATGAAAGCTTACCTTTAAAGCTTACTAGCTTATAAAGAAAAATAGCAGATGAATATCAGTATTGGTATTGAGTGCAGGAAAGAAAAAGTAGCATCATGTCATCTCTGATTGTGATTGATTTGTAAATGGTATATGGTCTATGGTATATGGTCATTCTACCGAGAAAGACTGCAGTAAAAATATGGATATATATTTAAAAAACAATGGAGTATTTAGACCACAGAAAATTATAAGGATTGTTATTAACTTGAGATAGTAAAAAGCTACATATGCACAAAACCATAATTTATTTAGTATTTTCTGTTGGGAGGCATCTGTCCCAAACCCTAACCCCTAAAGCTACAGCTGAAAATAGATAAATCTTTTTGATTAATATTAAAGTGAACTTGAATGATTTAGATTTGTCATGAGTTTAGTTCCTAGGCAGAGTCTCATTTTAGCCACACTCTAGATTTTAGAGAAGGAAGTGAGAGGTTTCTTCACTGATGCAAGCACACAAACAAATGCATACACCTGGGACACGTACAGGCTAATAGAGAGTCATTTAGTTTGAGTGATGCAGGTTTATGGAATGTGACATCTGAATGGTGCCTATTTTGCCCAGGAGATGCAGAATATATCTTTGTGGTCACAGTGCACATGTCAAGAAAGGAAGAATGCGTAGCTTGGGGGCAGACAGCGTGTCTGGCCGTAAGAGTTGCTTACTAACAGCTTACATTTCTCTATTGTCTGTTCTCTTCATTTCATCCGAATCTTCACCTGGAATTCTTTTTTCTCTATTGGATTCAACAAATTATTTAGTTTGCACACTTCGTAGTTCATTGTAATCAAATTTCAATACAGTATTTTTCATCAGTGGGTAGTTTCTGACCACAGGACACTTTTGGCTGGATATTCGGTTGGCGTGCTGTTCTTAACCTGTAGCAGCGTGGTTAAAAACCCCAGCAACACTGTTACACCTGATACACTTGTACCAGTGCAACACACACTACCATGCCACTACACAGTCAATGTTAGTACAGTCCTGAGAATAGTCCCATTTAGTAATACCTGGTCTATGATGGTTTTTATTGATGAATGAGGAACAGGATAATACATTTTGCAGCAAAATGTGCAGTCAGTAACTGTAAACCTAGAAAGTGCATTAATATGGTAGACATTTCATAATAAATGACCAATAATAGGCTAATAAAATAGGCAAATCAGTGTATGGTAAATAATGAAACAGATGTTCACCTTTGATCTCTGTGCTTCATTTCAGATATCAAAATAACATTAGGCATTCCTGTAGTGGATTAAGTTTCTGAGCATGACACGGCCTGTATGCTCTGCTCAGGGTAAAAAAAACCTGGAGAATCCCACCTGAGAGAGATCCATAGAACATACAGTACTAGTGCAAAAATCATGGACCACACATCATCTACACAAGTTCCACTCAAGTACGAGTTATTGTTGTTTCAGGGGAGATTTCAGGGAGATTAGATATAATGTAATCCACTTGCATACAGAAAGTGAAAGATAAAAGAAATATAAGAGGGAAAAAAAGATACTGAGAACCGTGCAAGACCTGGTGGACCACCAAACTATCTCCATCTGATAAACAGTTTATGTTAAAGCAGAAAATACAACCAACTTCTAAGACTGAACTTTGGAGGTATGGAAAAATATCCATTTCTTTGAAAACAAGAAACTGAAAAGAACTGAGGATGTAATAAAGGCAAGCAGTGGGCTAACTCAATACTGAAAATGTGATATCGTTGTGATGTCTTGACACAGAACGAGGTGTTGCCTCTTCTTCTGCACAGATGCCGACAGGGCTTGTTATTCACCGCTGCACCTCAGTTTACAGTTTGCCTTATTGCCATTCGCCTCCAGACCACTAGAAGGCCATTCCCACTTCTGACACCAGTGGAATGTCTTGACAAAGAAGGAGACGCTGGAAACATTGTGATTCAAGTGAATGCGTTTCTTATTGAAAACGGCAGCAAAGGAGACTCACTGATCGGAATGGCAGGCAGGTGATACATACCCACACCCTTCCAAATGCTGATAGGCACTATTCGCTGCCCCACAGCCCAACACAGAATAGCACAACAAAAGTCACGTGGCACTTTATTGCACTAACAACAACAACCATTATCATTACTAAAGTCTCTAGTGCTTCCTCAGGTGTTCTGCACGTGGCTAAGCCTCCTGTGACTCCACCGCCAGTGATACTGCATTATATTTAGTTGATCCTGTGTAATTTTCTGTTGAATGTGTGTTTTCCTTTTTTTTGCTGAATCTGAAAAGTAATAACTTGTTCTGAATCACTGTTTTGACTGGGAATTGAATAAATAAAGGATGGCCTCTGACTTTTAAGTACTGTACCGTTAGGAATTTCTAAGATTTGAGATCTGGCCCTGTGCCTGGAAGGCACTCCTAATCATTTGAAGAGCAAGCTCAGAGCTGCGGATCCTGTAGGTAGAGCAGTGCCGAGGCCTGATGTTTTCCAATGAAGCAGACAGACATCAAGCGCCTGGCTGTATCAAGTGTGGACAGGTTGATGATAACACAAGGAGGGAATGAGGCCCAAGCGGCTGACACGGGACATGATTACGTCATGTGACAGCTGCCTGGAGTTTTCTCATTGCCGGTATATGTTTGTTCTTTCTTGTAGCCGTCTGCAGCTATGGTGTCTGTTTCAATGGGGGCCAATGCAAAGAAGGATCTTCACAGCTTTGTGACTGCCCTGCTGGCTTCAATGGCCCTAGCTGTCAGTATGGTGAGTATATTCTGTTTAAATATGCATACAGTGCATTGTGCCATCTCAGATATCACAACGATTTCATTATTCTGGCCAGAATTCTTATTAAAAATACACTGAATATATAAATGTGACTGCATAAACTATATACAAGCTAGAACACGTTTGTTTCAGACATAATGGCCTAGGCATTTTGGCCTTTAATATTATTATAATCAATACAAATTCATTCCAGAGATGTTGAATAATTTGTGGCTCAATTCTGACTTAAGACTGGTGAAACTGTATACAACATGGACAAAACTGATTCAGTTAGGACCACCAAGCTGAATGTAGCAAGTGATAAAACCCTAGTTTCCAACCTTTCGTGTGACTTTGTGTGCCGTTGTCCCAACAAGCTTTTCCATATATAAGAACCCTGATTGACAACACAGAGACTGATTTCAGTTGTTTCTGTGTGTAAATAACCAAAATCGCAAGTGTAATCCATTATATCCATAAGCCAGAATGACATGCATGCATGGAGTCGAATTCGGCACCACACCAGCAAAGACAACTTTACAAGAGATAGAACTGTGTTGACGTTCTAGACAGAGTAAATAGCTTATTTGGCATGAAATTAATTTACATTTTTGCACGCTAGCCTGAAACACCACCTAGGTTAGACGATTCATGGCATCTGTAAAACTATAAAACTCCGTGAGATAGAGATGACAGAGCTACGTTAAAGCATTACACAGTTCTCATGAGAGCTCTTGTGAATGCTAATCCAAAGTTACATAGCGCTATAGCAAGTATTCTGTGCCCGAGTGATAGACAATGATAGAGATATTAGGTATTATTGGCATTGTCCCTATTATAAGTCAGTAACACCATCAAAATTTTGAAGCTGTTATTTTGAGGTAAAATTACATAATGCTGCTTTAAATGTGCTTGAAGGAAAAAGGCAAACTTGAAATGTTTGTCCAGTCTGTGTACTCATTGACAGAAAAGAATAACACACCAGGAAGGAGTTGTTGGAATCGAATGAAACTTTATGTGATTCCAATATTAGAGCGAAAGGATACGTTATTGGGGAAAACCGTACAATTGAAAGCAGGCTCTAGTATCCTGCTGGGCCGGCTCTAGCCTGGATACAAGGTGGAATACGGTTGAGCATGGAGGCATACAGTTTCAGTATGGCATCCTGTGGCACATTTCTAACAGATGTTACAGTCGGGCCTGCAGATCCTGCACGCTCGAAGGTTGCCAAAGCTGGCGATGGGCAGGAAAAGGAAGTGTTGTAATCTGGCAGAAACATTCGTGTGAATCCTCTTGCCCTGTGTGGGCGAGCATTATCCTGCCATGAGAGGCAACACATGTGGCCAAAGGATGTCCTGCATATATCGCTGAGCTGTTAGTGCCCCTTGTATCATTACTAGGAGTGACTGACTGTGATGGGTCCCCAGATTGTCACACCAGCAGGTGGCATAGTGTGTCGCTCCACAGCAAAGGCAGGATTGAAGTGCTCACCACAAGGCCTCCATACTCAAACCCAACCATCATCAGATCCAAAACAGAGCCTGGATTCATCACTAAAGACAATATGGTTCCAGTCCATAGCGGTCCAGGTTTCTCGTTCACAACACCACTGCAAACGTAGGTGATGGTGATTGGCTGTCAATAGTAGGTACAGGTATAGGGCGTCGTGACACCAAACTTCCTTCTGCTAAGCAGAGACAGGGGTGTGTTATGAAGGTGCCACGTGTGTCTGGGTGGTGGACAAGGAAACAGCAGGAGCTGTTCGCGCTGGTCAGCGGATCAAACGATCCTCTCTACTGGTGGTCTGTCTGGGCTGCCCAGAGCTTGTTCACCATGTGTACGTGCTTTCAAGTAACCATACCGCACCTGTAGTCATTTACATATATGCATGAGACATAATTGCAGGCCGAGTTTTGCAGCTATCCCACATTTCTATCTGAGTGCCTTATTTTTTCGTCAGTAAGTGCATTTTGGAAAGCAAGTCATCAACCGTTTGAAGTTGTTTTGTCTCTTTCCTTTAAACCCTGCATTTACTGCATGTAGTACTTCAGTTAAAATGGCCTTTTCTGTAATGAAATGCTTGAAGCTGTGCTTTTAAAGCTGTCTTGAGACTTGCATTGGCTCTCAGTGTAACTCTTCTTGCTAGCTTTGCCTGGTTATCTGATTTCAGGAATTTGTATAGATTTCTATTGGTTGTTGAAAGACATGAGGACAGTCTTAGTCAGATAAGGCTATAATATGGCGTATCTGCACATTGTCTTGTCACGTTTTTACTGGTATTGTTGTAGCTGGCTGGGGCTGTGCTTCCTTATGAGTGAGTTTGAGTTTCCTTCTGTCTGGTGTTGGTCTTTGGTTGCCAAGTGTTTGAAAGCTAAGAATTTTATCTCTTGCTGTGGCGGAACAGAAGTCATTTCAACAGCATGCTAGTAATGGAGGATGTTGTTGCTTTTGTGATATCCACACACGACAGGAAATTCCTGAACGTCTGCCCCTACACCACCCCCCAACAACAACAGTCAATACATTCTATCACTTATCTGAGGACATTATGCTTGACGTGCAGTAACCCCACTACATTCAAAAAGATGAATTGGACTTGACCACAGTGCAGGCTGTTACACTGGCCTATATGGTGGGCGCTAATCTGGGTACTTTTTTTAAGAGGTCAGTTAATTTTTTATAATGCTTGAGGACTAAGCAGCACCAATATGGGAGCATATGGTGCTGGGCTTGAAATGACAATTTTTTCCCAATTGAGACAAAATAACAGCAGTATTAACACACATTATTAAAAGCACAAGTTAGCAACTCAGGAAACATTCTGAACTAAGGCATACAGCCTCAGCAGTCATAGCAGTGTGCAGATCACTGCTGACAAGCATGAGCAATCAATGGAAGGGATTTCTATTTGATTGAGAGGGCTATAGACCCAGAGTTATAATAAGAGCACACAAGCAACTGGACTTCAGGCTGTATCCCTGGAGGGTTCACAGGGTCATAATAGGAAAGTGCACTGAAACAAACAGTGGCATTAATCATTTCTTGTGTTAACCTAACATTATTAACACAATGAACCAAATTTTGTGTGTGTGTGTGTGTGTGTGTGTGTGTGTACATGCATTGTGCTGTGCGTACACTCCGCTGTATGAATTCTTTACATCTCTTATGTGAGTCTCATGTCTCCCCTTTGACTGCCCTTAGCTCTTGTGGACATTAATATATTTGACCTTATAAATAGACATCCTGAACACTGATGAAGTATGGCTAGCTCTTGCTTTAACAAATCCCCCAGGCGCATCTCTTTTGATACCTGGAGCTTGAAATTCAAAATACAGTCAATGGAACCAGCTCACTAGTAAAACCCTGAAAGCTTGACCAGGGTAGTGGCAGATAGGTGAATGATAGTACTTTGAGGAGTGGACATTTAGGTAAGCTTCTGGGTTGTGATCAGTCTAAATGAGAATCATTTTGTTGTGCCACTGGTAAAGGGCCCTCAGCTAGTAAAACAGCTGTTTAGATTTCCTCATAATTGCATGCAGGCCTTATGGTGGCTGGGGCCCCTGTGTACATACCCATAAAATCCATGGGACGATCCAGGCCTGGTTATGCTGACTGTGTGCGGCAGAATGTGACTCATTTTTCAGCCTGCTATTATAAGACACATATGGCAAAATGTTCCTCTTTGCTGCTCACGTTGACTTGGATCATTACTTACTGCTGTGATGGTTTTGTAACTTTTCTAATTGGGCAAAATGAGACAGGACAAATCAAACCATCCAACAGGAGAGACAGTGTGGTAAACTTGGCAAACGTGGAATAGTGAGCTGCCTTTGTTGAGTAGAGCAGACGCTCACGCACTCACCATCTAAACTGCTTTATCCTTCTGGGTCACGGGGGGTGCTGGAGGCTATCCCAGCATTTCATGGGTGGAAGGCAGGAAACGCCCTAAGGAAGCTACTACAGGATGCTTGAATGTTTACAAATGAAGTATTGTTTTGTTAATGGATTATTATTTTTGCTTGTGTTTTGGATGTCATCTTGTATAAACAGGGAAAAATATAGTGATGTGAATTTGAGATCACACCGGTCACCCCTGCAGAAATGTGGGACGAAGCTTAGTTAGCTACTGGCTAACTGTATATAGTCTGTCAGAAGGGAGTGAATGGATTGCAGCGGAGACAGACGTGTGAAGTAGGTGTTGAAAGTGCAGGCCTGCAGTTGTCACGTTTGATGTGTGAGGGACTTCCTGAGCTGGCAGGGTGTCTGAGAGGCTCCTGTGGAGTCATGGGTGGAAGAGAGAGGGGGCAGCCAGACAGCTTTATCAGGCTCTCTGCATGGAAGATGTTGTCATTTGATTTTTGAAGGAGGCCCCATCAACGGGATTTTTGCAGAAGACTATGCATGTTGTTTATCGTTTCTTTTTTTTCCTTTCTCGTTTTCTTTAATTTGGTAGCTTTAAGATTCATATTACTTAAAGAATTTAGTTTAACCATTTTAGAAATCCCCAAACAGACATATTTGGTGTTACTTAGTTTTGTACTGGGGCTATGAAGCTATTATTGCAAGCAAGCTAGAAACTTATAGCCTTATGGTTGCAACATATTGTTATTCGATTTGTGTTCTCCTTCTTCTTTATCTTCCTCTTCCTCTCTTTCTTCTTTTTTTCTGTTTCTTCAGATTTTTGTCCGCTAACTAGTCCCACAGTTCTTGAGACAAACTGTTCCAACTCCCAATTTTTTTTCCCATTAAGAATGAATGGGGTGGGAAAGTATACGCCTATCTACTGTACTTCTGCTTGACAGACAGACACCGTTTCACATACACTACATACACATTTCACATACACACACACACACACACACACACTCATCTGTTTGTCTTTTTGTTTCATCCCTTCTTTCTCCCATAGAGTCCCATTAGTTTGTAACCTTACTCAAACCCTATTGTTTCCTTTAACCCACAGCCACCAAACTGCATGTACTCACTCAGGAAAACCCCCAAACTGCAATCCACAGCCATACTGACCTGTACTCCTCTATGTGCCATTTATTCATCTCTTGTTCCTCCTATAGCAACAACAGCCTAGCAGGAAGTGGGAATCATATAAGCTGTTTCACCAATTATTATGTTCTTTCCCCAAATCATGTTAAGGAACATGTGTTGTTTTTGACACCGCATAAAATAGCATAAAATGGGCAAAAGTAGGAACATGATTCAGGCTTCAAGAGGCCACATTTCTTCCATTAGGAGTAGGGACAAAAATGGTAAACGTGTATTTTCGTTTTTGTCTGTTTCTTTCATTTCCTAATGATGGCCATTGTCAAACAGGCCTGTGCACAACAAGTAAATGGTTAACTTGTTGAGTCCCCAGCTCTTCCCTCCCAGGTCCTTTGTGTGGAGCAAAAGGCACTTAGGCTTAAATTAAGACCATTCGTAACTTTCCACATGTGGTCGGCCCCCTGCCTCTAACATGTCCATCCATGCATTTGAAGTCGTAAAGGAAACGTCAGCTCCACATGGCTTTTCTCCACCATGTCAAGACCCTCTGTCATTGTCTAGCCTTCTGACTGATCGCAGGTCTAAACGGTGGAGGCCTTTGCATGAGGTCTTGCCCTCTGCCCTTTGGGAAGTAATTAGCTTATGAATAGTGTGCTGTTATCTGATTGACGCCAAGCCGTTCACCCACTTCTAACCATGGGGTTGTGATTGGTTTAGCATAACTACTGACAATTTCTTGTTAGTTGTGGTGACTTTTAGGGGTGGAGTTAGACTCACAGACCCATTGTTGTAGTTCTGCGGAGCAGTAGGTAGCCCAGGCTTTGAACAACTAGTGAAAAGACATGAAATGCCCCAAACTGATAGGGAACAATGGGGTCAAGTGAGGTAATGACCTTTAAGGAAGAAATACAGGAAGTGTTTTTACACTGTTCAAAGTGAAATCATTTGAAATACAGACCACGTATAGGAGGACTGCGAAACAGGGCTGCAACTAATGGTTACTTCTGTAAACGATCAGTCTATCAACAGTTTGGCTTGATTATTTGTTTAGAAGAACCATTGTGCCTTTTTCTTTGACTTTGCCTCATCACAGTGCCACATCAGTCAAAGTTATGTCTGTGCATCTTGTTTGATGGTGCAGCGAAACAACAAAAGCCATGTTACCCCCTACACTTCCAGCGGGGGTCGTGAACTAGCGATCTGAATATGAACTCATCAAAGTGTTTCAGTGGGCTGATTCTGTATCTAAACCGATAAGTTTAGAAAAAAATATTAATGATTAATTTTTTAGGCCATATATTATTTAATGTTATATTTTAAAATATATATTATCAATTGTGAATTAATATGAATTCATATGTATATATATATATTAATTCAGAACAATGAATTATGATAAATTTAGACTGATATGGGCAATGTTTGTTGAGCTACACATACAGTAGTAGTGTCTCTCAGTATGGCTTCGGGCCGCCATGTTTGCTAACGCACCATGCCAAACATCTCGGCATGGAGATATTTGTGTCCTGTGATGATCCATCCCATGCAGCTTGAATATTCTCACACAGTTCCTGCAGATTTTGCGGTAGGGATGGAGGTGGAATGACACCAGGCCTTCTGGACATGTGACATGGGACCACAATCTCCACCAAAATCTCCAAAAGCGGGACTTGTCACTGAAGATGACCTGCTGCCATTCTGAGTAACTCTATGACGACGCCATTGCAGTCTTTGGCGAGGTTGATGTGGTGTTGAGGGCAGTCATTGTAGCGGTCTGCGTGCATATAGTCCTGTGTCATGCAGCCGTCTGCCAGTGGTGCTGGCGCTAACAGGATGACTTATGGAGGGCATCACTGCTCGCTGAATGTCTGCAATCATGACTGCTGGGTCAGTCAGGTACAGCGATAAGGCCCATCCTTGCTTACGTCACATGCACAGCCGAGTTGATTACTGGAGCCCTACCAGGAACTGCTATGAATCACTGACTGCACACATTAGGGCTTTTATTGAATAGCTGATGATCTGTTAGTATCACAGGAATGTGTCCTACGAGTAACTGCTGTTTGCTCTTGCTCTAAAAGCATATAGGTTTCCCTGTGAAAGGCTGATGATAGCAGAGAAAGTGCCTGGACTTCAGTAACATCTATTCCCTCAGTCCTTTGATCTGTGATGCACATTCTAATGATCCTACAGATAAAGCACCATAGACCATCTTTTTAAAAGGCACCTTTCAATACTGTGTGTTACCATATGCAACAGTTTCTGGGCTGCACGTCTGTCTGTGGTGTCCCCAGAGAACCCTGAAAAAAACTTCCCCACATCCTTATTCGGCCTATGAACTCATCTGACATGTCTGTGGATCCGCTTGAATGTGACACTGAGCACCGTACAGCTGTTTGGAGATGTTTGCCATCATTAAAGGACTTGTATTTATGTGCTCAGCGACCCTGAAGTCTTCTTTCCAAATGATGAACAGAATGTGAAACTTTTGCTAGATGTTGTTTTGAAAAGCAGTGTTAAACTATAACAGTACACGTGTTTTAACAGATCTTTTAGGATAAATGAATATATACACTGCAGTACAATTATTCTTAAAATGCCACAGAACGACAAATAGACCTAAGATCCATGACATTTCCTGTCAGTTAGGACGTCACGGAAGTATTCGTGGATAATAGACTGTTGTTACTGGCTGTTCCTGCATTCCTGTGCAGTGTACTTACCCGTAATGGTGTACCATGTGACAGCAGGTGATGACATCTGACATATTCATGTGGTTTTAGCACGTAATGAAGTCAAGAAAGAAGGATGGAGTTGGCACGCCATGAAGGATCTCTCGCTGAGTTTGTGCTCTCGGCTAAACCCCTATCATATTCCCCTGTGGCTAGCAGTCAACCGCTACTCCTTGTACTCTCTGTTTGACTTATCATCACTAAGCAAGTGGACCCTACGAGAGAAGGGAACTTTTTCAGAGATCTTTGAGCTCCAACAGGCATTTTAATCCAATTCAACATCTGGGATTAGTAAAACAGTAGTGTCCATTCCTCCTGTACCACAAATGCTACAAAAAGCTGAAATGAACTTTAAATTTGGGGTCAGTGATACGCCAGCAGGATTTTCTTATAATGACTCATGTGTTCCTTTACAAGAAGACAAAAAGGATAGCATTGTGCCTCTAAACCTATCTGGTAACATGCTAAATTGGAATTCTGGCTTTTCCAGCATCAAGGCTACAGCCAGTATGTTCTCCACTGAAACTTCCTTTCCAGAGTGAAATGTCTGTGTGTGTTTTGGCCTGCGATTCCACCCACTTTCCTTTTCCCAGTACCATTTCATCAAACTGGGTTGCCAGATATAAAATAGATTGGAAGGCTGACGCAGTGTGGTGCAGGCATGGATGCTAGAGAACAAACTGGATCAATAGAGATAATGCTAGATCATACACAGACCACTGTCTCCAGTCATTTGAGTTTGGAGTTTTGAGTTTCAGTACCCATTTGTCTGATCTTATATTTGTATTTTTATGGGTAATTATACAGAACAGCCCACTCTTTAACTGCATATACACTTTTCATCACAACGTTAGTGATGTAAGCCCAATTTAGTTAAGATANCTGCATATACACTTTTCATCACAACGTTAGTGATGTAAGCCCAATTTAGTTAAGATATGACACTTACTTTAAAATTCTACAGTTAAATCACTTTTTGATGAGCCGTTTATGTTGTGTGCTTAGTGTGAACGTTATAACTGCTTTTCTTGCTACTTTTGTATTACAAGCTTGTCTAACACACGTGAAGTAGTCTAGTAATTTTCTAGGCTTTCTGTGCAGATACTGCTAGATATGTAATAGCCATGTAGATGCATCTTACATGCAACTAGTTTGGCTATATTTTGTTAAAAAGCTCCAAGTTTACTGCATGCGATATCTGGCACTTGTAATTGTAAATCACTCTAATTTATTATTTAAAGGTCTTTAGCGGATTTTAGCATAGATGAATATATACAATCCAGCACAATTACTCGAAAAACCACAGAAAAACCACAGAACAAAATTAGTCTAAAATTACTCTAAAATAAATCCATGACATTTCCAGACAGTTAGGACCTCAGGGACGTATTCGTAGACTGTTGTTTGTCTCGCACTGCTGACATTACAAGAGGTTGTTGGTCTGCTTTCATTTTCTCATAGTTCCACAGTAAACGCTTAGCAGTCACTGGTTGATATATGAATGGGAAAGCTTGTAATGCTGAACATGGTGTCTGTGAAGAAAGTCAACTTAACTGGTTAAACTGTGAGTGGTGTACCTTTATTTTCAAGTACTTTTGCCTCTCCACAATAAAAGAGATAGGAGCCTGGTCTTAGGAGATGGAAATAACTGCCTGGTGGTGTTGCAAACATGGCCTACAAATGAACAGCCTTTCCAGGACTTTGGTTCTACTTTGCAGGCATTTATCGTAATTGTCTGCTTGTCATACTGAAAACATGCCACACTGCAGCATGTCTTTTTGTCAATGTCTTTTTGTGTCACTTCTACAACAATATGGTACAATAGGGTAAAATAGCCTTAACCAGGGGTTCATTTCATTGCTTTGGACTGATATTAATCTTTTAGATCAGATTGTGGGGTCACTAGTTGGCACATTTCGTCACTGTCCAAAGAAAAACATGTATCTCCATTTTTGTCGATTGTTACTTTTATGCATTATTTGAACACAGCAGCTGCTGTTTACACTGTGTGAAAAATTCACGATGAATGGACCAACAGAAATGGCCCAAAACCGCTTGGAAAAAAGTCTGGTTCCATTGACTTGAAATGAAGTTGGCGACGATATGATGAATATGTTGTGCATCTTTAAAGTGAAGCGTGATCTGTAGTGGTTTGTGTTTCTCTTGAGTGTATCAAAGCTCCCTTTCAGTATCGAATAGTTGCATGTCTTTCATTTAAGGAAAGTGATTTCTGGACCGTGAATGCATGTGCTTAGCTGGAGGTCAAGAAAGTGCCAAGCTGGATAATAGCCTCAGGGACTGCTCAGGAGAGTTTCTTTAGTAACTGGACAATGTTATTATACCTCGGTGCTGTGTGCCTGACAGCATGCCAGACATGCTCTCCAAAGAGCTTTCAGTACCGTTCCCTCCTTTAATCGCATGTTGTTTGTATGGTTTTGGCATGGTTTATATTAGTCGAACTATCTCTGGCCCTTGTTCCAGGATACATTTCTGCAAAACGAAAGGTCTTGTTTGTGTTAAGATTCCAGAGAGATTCCCTGCAAATCCAAGCTAGGCACACAGCTTAGCAGGGGTAACATTCACCTAATGAAAAGGTGAAATACCCAAGACACCACAAGCAGTATTCTTAAATGGATACAGTTATAAATGTCCTCAAATTAAAGCTGACATCTTCCACTTTGCCATAGTCTCATTGTTTGCTATGCATAATAGGTTGTCAGCTTTTACCATGTACTTAAAGTAGAGGTACCAAAGGTAAAATGTTCCTCCAGTAAAAGTAGAAGGTTCTCCCCTTAAGTAAAAGGACTAAAGTATTCACACTCAAATGTTCTTGAAGGTATGGAGAGTAACAGTAGCATGATTTATTATGGCTCTAATGTCCTGTTATCATTTCTGGGACAAGACTCTTAATCAGCTCATTTTAGGTTGAGAGACTCTAGTGTCACCAGTCTTTAATAGAAGGTGATTAATTAGACACTGATGTCTATTCAAATGATCATAAGCACAAAACATGGAAGGAGAACAGGTTCCATTAGCTAGAACCAAGCTCTGTCCAACAGATCTAAACAAGCTCAAAACAAAGTGACCACTGCACCCTGATTGTTGGACTCGCTTCATACTTCTTTCATTTACACATGTTACGTATTAATGCCCACATAAGCCAAAAGGAAGGACAGATTTGGGCGTAATGTAGTGGAGTTCAAGTAAAAAGACCCCCAGTATGGAAATACACACAGAAAACACTACTTACGTACAGAAACCAATTACATTTACTGAGTTACTGCCCAACATTGCAAACAGCAGTCAAGAGGTATGTATATTAAAGTTCATGAATCCAGATCTAGTTGCAGGTGTCTTTGATTATGAGTGGGTGGAGCTACTGTGAACCAAAACTTGGAGAGAGAGCAAGTATTATCTCACCATCAGTGGTTTTACTGTAATAAAGTTAAGTATCAAAATCAGAATCTTTTCTACAAAGTCGTATACATAGAATGGGAAATAATATAATTGATATAATTGCATAATCAAAAATGCAGACTGACAGATAATACTTGAGAACCTTGGGTAAGAGCTTTTTACTCAACGTGTCATCTATATTTGCTTACCCTGAGTCAAAAGTTAATCCACTTGGCATTTTGACCTCAGCTGAAGAGGTTTTAAAGGGAGATATGTATGTTGCCTCACAAGACCTGCTTTGGCTTCACAGTCCTGGGGGTGACCTTTGTCCGAAGGCTATGTCTGTGAACCACTCCTTTGTAAATGTGAGCTGGCCTCTTTCAAAAGTATCATTATTCCCTCTTTTTTAATACACACTAACCAGTTTGACCCTAGTCAGTCAGCACTATGTCCTTCTATAGAGAAGGGCCAGTGGTGGACGGAGGTCAGAAAGCCACTCAAACTGCCATTCAGAAAATCAGAAGATGATGCCATATGATGGATTTCCTTGGTGGTCCTGTCCTACTGAATGCAGCAGTGTTGAAGTAGTGCTGGAGGTCCTGGGTGATTGAAAGGATAGTATGCTCGCTGGGGCTACTTTATGTTAGGTCAGTAGGGTCATCATGTGAAGGCTTCACCAGTGAGACCCTAATAAATTTAGCTGTAGCTTTCCGAAAACCTTCACCTCTAGAGGTTAGTGGCATGCCAGAAGAATAGTTAGTTCTGCTTTACTGCATTAAAGCAGTGGCCACAAAACTAATCTACAGCCTTTCCTTTATCTCAGATGTAATTGTTCAGTCAAGCCATGTTTGGTGTCCAAAGTGGAGTGCGAGCCTTGCTTGGTGTTGAGAAGCATATAGCTACCAGTTTATCAACAAAGCTACCTATGTTGTTGCAAAAGCACTGTTATCAAATTCAAATTATATACACTCATCCTTAAAAGAATAGCTGCACCCAGAAGGAAGTGTCAGATGCTGTTGGGAAGGACGATAAAGGTTACAAGGAACAATAAATGATGATAAATTTAGACTGATATGGGCAATATTTATTGAGCTACACATACAGAAGTAGTGTCTTTCAGAGTGGCTTTGGGGTGTCATGTTTGCTAACGGAACATGCCAAACGTCTCGGCATGGAGGTGTAGAGGTTCCTAGAGGTTGGTCGTCTCCACCAAGGCAATTGGTCACTGAAGATGACCCGCTGTCATTCTGAATCACTCCATGACAGTCTGGCACGACACCATTGCAGTCTTTGGCGACGTTGACGCGGTGCTAAGGGCAGTCGTCGTAACAGTCTGCGTGCATGTAGTCCTGCGTCGTGCAGCTGTCTGTTTCATGGAGGGTATCACTGCTTGCCAAATGTCTGCAATCGTGGCTGTTGGGTCAGTCAAGTACAGCAGTAATACCTGTCCAGCGATAAGGCCCGGCTTATGCCACATGCAAGGCTGAGCGTGAAAGTTGAATTTTTCGAATGTCTCATGATGTCAAACCTACCCACCAAGTTTCATTCCTGTCGGTTGATTCCTTCTGGGTGCAATTATTTTTTTGACGAATATCTACATAGTGAATATCTACATATAAGCCTCAAAAATATTTAAGGTCAGAATCATTAAAATATAGCTGACAACCTGTTATGGATTACATAGACTCTTCTGCGATATTATGAGAAAATATGTTGCAAATGCAACAAAATATATACCATAAATACCATATTTCCAAAGGGTTTATTTATTATGGTCTTGGAACTGTGCCGGACTTGGGGTTTGAATTTAGTGCAAACATCTGAAAATGAATTTAAATGAGAATTTAACTTTCACTAGTGAGTCCTACGAAGCAAATGTTAACCTGCACGTCCTAAAGTCTATATCTCATCCAAGTTGAGCGGCATGTGAGTTTGAGCAGACAGACCCGGCCTGTTTAATGATAGGGTTGCTCCTGAACTACTTACTGTATTTGTGATTGAAGGGGAAATAGATTTGATTTTTGACCAGACTGACATTTTAAGATCTGGGCTTTCCAAAGGATCAAAGATATTTCCCCCTGAATTTCATGTAGAAGTAAGGTATTTTTTCTGGTCTGTCCAGAGAGAAGTAGGTCTGCTTTACATTACTGAATTTAATACTGAATTTTAGACATATGGACAGGATTTAAAAGGACCAGTGGTAGTTGGGAATAAAGGCTTTTAGAGTGACCTAAGAGTGAATAAAGCAGGATAAAGTATCTCTTTTTTCATGAAATTCATTTGAGTTCAACTTCCTTGTCTTCTACTAGTCATTTGCTAAGTCCTTCTCCGGGCTTTGATGAGACAATACCGCTCTTAGTGTTTTTGACTTGGCTGAAATTCCTTCCAGGAGCTGGTGACGGCATTCAGGTCTCTGCTGCTCTGGAGAGATATGTGTCTCAGGAAGGCAGGAATAACTGGATTAGACAAGAAACCCCCTGAGAGGCCCTCAAAGCACATTACAGACACATATTGGAGTTCGCTGCAACGTATATTTGCTGCTAGCCAGTTAGCACTGAGCTGGTTTAATGAAAGACTGCTGTGTCCTTTGGAAATTTGATGGGGCTGTAAGTTATTCTCAGAGGATCCTCATGATAATTGGATGACAGCACCTTCCTCTGAGCTTTGCAGGGACTCCCTGGATGGTTTGAGGCTTTAACTCTCCAGCTGGCCTGAAGCCTGCCCATTCTGTCATTTCTTGGTCATGTTCCCAAGCTGCCCCCAATAAAATTAGCCATTATACTCGCAACAGGTCAGTTCAGAAGAGCGGGACAGCTGAGGTGAGCCAGGCAGGAGTGACCAGGTTTAGCAGTTTTTGGGCGGAGACGACAGGGAAGGAATTAGATTAGGCGAGTGCTGCATTTACTGGTTTAAGATGGTGGCAAATCAAAGTGACAGCAGAGTGTGTATTATGTGCGTTGTAAAATGGAAAGTTCGGATTATAATATCTGATGGACTGAGCTGCTCAGTCAATGTGAGTCAGAAATCATACCTAATTTTCCGGCTGTACCATGATGTATTTCCCAGTGTAACATATATCATACTGTGTATGAACACAATAAGGTCTGAATCTATCCCAGTAAGCCAAATTGTGGAAGCATTTCGACCACAATACAGAGAGAAGTGCTGAGGAACGTGTTGGTGCTGGTGGTGTGAAATTGGAGGTTGGAAGGCCTGTAATGAGGGTTATTATTACAGGGTGCTAGATAGCTCTGGAGCCGTGCTTGATGAAAATGTGCTTGTTCCAGTTGTGTTGGCATGAGAGTGTTCAGATGGGTGAGAGGTAAGCAGGAGACCTGTGACTTGTTGTGTCAGTAGAAAGCTTTAAGTTTAATATATTCAGAGCTGGAATCTTTTCAGAGAGTGAATAAGGAGGGTTAATCTCAGACATCACTTCAGTTTGATTGCAGTTCTTTAACAATTCAGTGCTCATATAAGAGCAATAATTAATAATTGTTGTACAGAAATGACATTCTGTAAATGGTTGGTTAAAAACTGCTGTATGTGTTGGAATGACATAGAATGGTAGGCAAAGTGAGTGAGTGACTTTATGAATGTGTCTCCTTCACTTCATTTCTCGGTTCAACCACACTACCCATCGCCAGCTCAACTAACCCACAGCCCAAGTCTGAGTCAGACCAACGACACAACCCTCATATCTCACAATTATTAGATTCAGTTTGATCATTTTGGTACAATTTAGAAAGGTTATTATTATTATTATTATTTGGACTTTTATTTTCTCCCTTATTTAGTCATGTGCAATTCCCACACAAAAGCTAGATCTCCCTGATCTCCTACAATCAGTGCTGGTTCTAACTAATAAGGGGTATAAGTAGCTGCTTAGACCCTTGTGACCACCTAGGGACGCCCCCTTCTGAGTTTTTACTCTACCATTATGCTGTCTAAGATGCTTGATTGAGGGAAAAAAACAACTGAGTAATCAAAGGGAGAAGCATACCCTTTTGGTACCGAACAACAGAAAGGAAAACGAGAAGACAAAGAGAAAAAGATCAAAGAGAAAGAAACGTTTTAGTGTAATTTGGTGTTTACGTTGTGCCTCTCGTTTTAGCTTCTAGTCTGACAATAAGACACAGTCGAACTGTCTATACAGAACAGCTGTTCATCTTAGACAGGGTTGGACAAGGTTGAGGTTTCAGCTTGACAGAACTTAAACACAGATGCAGCTAATTTAGGCATTTAAAGCACACTGTGACCAGCGCCTGCAGGGTCGGAGCAAACTAATGATGAAACGGTTACTGGTTTCACGGTGAACCACTGTGAAATTGTAGACGGTAAGTTTTACTGTTTCAATTTTGTATTAAAACCGTGCGTCTTTAAAATCTCAAGTTTACTTCTCAGCCAAAATTTGCAACAGTCTCCTAGATGCAGGCGCAGCAAGCAGCTTGAGTTTGTATGGTGTCGGGCGGGAAACGTGGTGGGAGCCAGTGATGGGGGCAACACCTCAAATCTTATGAGCCCTATATTCGACTTTATAGCCAGTGTCTTCTGAGGAACTGCGCTCCATTATCAAAATGTCCTACCCTAGCACCTTTTTACTGGTGCGTCCACCATTAATGTTAATGCACATTTGATATGGTAATCTTATGTTTGCATGAGGTGTTGGCTGTTATTATTATTATGTTTATTCAAATCAAAAGTACTATTGTTATATATATAT
>CM067494.1:6265498-6379840 GCA_034552555.1 Semaprochilodus insignis
TATATATATATATATATATATATACACATATATATATGCACTGTTATTTTATGCAAATAGCAAATAGGAAACATGCAAATAGGAAAAGGAAAAGAGTTCAAATGTACAATATACAGTTTTGAGTCATAGATCTGACTGACATGTCAAATCCTTGTGGACAACAATGACTGAACATCATCTTGTAAATAATGAGGTTGTGCATATGTCAAGTCATATGTGGGCAAATAGCAAATGAGTCAAGCACAGTAGGCAATGTTAGAGAGTGTCTCGAAGTGCAGACAAGAAGGAGGGGGGATGTTGAACCAGACTGACCAGTCATCAGAGGGAGGGATACAGATCTAGCTAAAATAATCAACTCAGTGATGAGTAGACCGATTTAGAAGTGTGACAGCCTGAGTCTGGTTGTGCTGGCTTGGAGACCTTCCTGAGGGCAGGACAGAGAGAGAACAGGCCGTGGTTGGGATGAGTGGATTCTGAGACCTCTACACAGACACTGTTTATGGTAGATGTCTTTGATGGCTGGGAGCTGAATGCCGATGATGGTGATATAAAACTTGGTCAAATGATTTGAGCTTTTTTTTTTAATCAGTACTTTAAGCATTTTCAGCACATTTTAACATTGGAATAATACCGAAAGCTGTGATCGTTTTGGTCGCTTTAATTGGGGTATTAAGTATTCATGCTGTTTTATCTGTAGATCGAACTGATCTTAAAGAGGTCTGCGTAGAGGACAGCTTGTGGCAGTAATTGCTATCAGTTAGCTTCTGATTTCACAGGACATCATCCAAATAAATCCTGCTTAAGGTCCTCAAAAAGCAAGAACCAACCCTGTCTACAATGCTACTGGGGGTTGAGGGCTAGCAAGTGCTTCCACCAAGACTTAAAGCCCCACCACGTCTTTTAAGACTCCCGCTAACAGAATTTTGTTGGACAGCTTTGAGGAGAACGCCAACGGACAATTCCGATATGTCAGATAATGGATGCCAGGGCTGCAATAACACATTACATACATTGTAACATTCTAATAAGTTCTAATGGGACAAACAGCAGTACTCTTCAGCTTCGTCCCTTGTGAGGGAGTGCAGGTGAAGGTTATTGGGTTGGATTTCAGAAGGCTTCTGCTTGCATTGCCACATTTGCGAGTAACGCACCTGTTCTTCATCGGTATGTTCATGGAGTGCATGCAGTCAGTCAGCAGTCAAGGCCAGCCTGATGTGGCCTCCTGTGCAGTCGCATCTGCTTTGGTATAACCTAGTGTGAAATGGCTTACTGTCAACTGACAGTTTGCTCCTCTGGCGCTTTGCTGCATCGTGGAATGTGATAGAAGGGGAGAACTGGGAGGGGGCGGTGAGGAGGTGAACGTTTTTGGCCTGAGGACCTGTTTTTTAAAGTTAAATGTTTATACATGGAACCTGAGAGGCAAAGGCAGAGGGTAAACTATTACTGCCGAGCTTCCAGAGGTCAATTGTCGAGAGTTGCGTTGGGATAGTTATGACTTTCATTGGTTCACAGCTGAGGACACACGTACTAGTAAAACTAATTCATGGTCACAATACTCAGAGAAAGCAATTCTCTTAAATACTTTGTAAACTTTGGTAAGCATTTAAAGCACTTAAACCTTTAAATGTCAAGAGTTTTGACTGTCATTTAAATTTCCTGTGTGTTGGACCAGTTCTGATCTCTTGGTTTAGTCATTCGTGCCCAGTTTCGCTTGTTCAGTCTAGTTTAATTCCATTTTAGCTGTGGTCACAGGGCAGGGCTTAAAGAAATGTCAGCAACTTTGAGGAACGTACTTTGGGGTTCTAGATTCCTCTGTAATTACGACTGTGCTGTTTTTTTTTTAGGCATATTTGCTTTATGGCATTTATGAGACTTCTTTTAGGGGTTCACAGACTTGACGACTTTACTGCTTAGCAGTGGCGCTTGATGTCAACTTGTTGCTGATCGTGTGATTATGGCACTAATAACATGGATGCCTCAGAGAAGACAAAAGGTGTTGAGCCATATCTCTGGTTTCCTGAAGACAAGCAATGTGATCCAGGACTTGTTGGTTCGTCACACTGCACTGACCTGTGGAGTTCGTTCTAAGATTTGTCGGCCGATGTACCGATCTTCAAAATCAGATACTGAACAACATTATCTCCGGTTTCCTGAAAAATACAATAAGCACATGTGTGGTTGGAAAGGGGGGGGGGTGGTAATGCCCTATAATCCTGTAGAGATTGAAGTTGTTTGTTCTTATTTTCACCAAGTACTGTTGGTTGGTCTAAATTTCATTCGCTTTCTGGACATTGCAGATGGGTGTCTTGGCACACCTCTTAGTCGAATACAAATCTGGAGATTCTGAGCTCTGTATCTCTGGTTCACTGAAAGCTGCCAAGGCAGCTTGTTGGAAAGGCCATGTCATGATCTACAGACTTGTGGAGTTTGGTTTTGATGTTAAAGGCAGATTTTTAATGCTGCTTGTAGCTAACATTCTTTGTTTAGGGCTTTTTTAGATTGCGTTTCCTCAGTATAGTATTTTTGAATGACCTGAAGGGCACTGCGTAGTTTGTTTGCCATGCGTCTGAGGGTTGTTGGAACGTTGCTGTGTGGATGTGACTACATTCAGCCAGAAGAGCACTAGTGAGGTCAGGTACAGATGTTAGATCATTAGTCCTTAATTATTAGAATCACTCTAATTCATCCCAGAGGTTTGGGATGAAGTTTCATTATTCCAAGGAACACAGTTCCACTACTCCAGAGCCCATTGTAGCTGACACTAAGCGGTGACGTCAAGCTCATGCGTGACTGCTCCAAAGCATCTTATTCCACCGGCAAAGCTATATGTGCACAATTGGACAGCTGTTTAGCGTGTCTGGATACTTTTGGACACATTGTGAAGGTATAAAACCTGGGGCAGTGAGCAGTAGTCTCAGTTTTGTTTGTGACTCTTGAAAGAATGTGGAAGAACATTATTTAGAACAGTGCTCCGAAAGCTCTTCTAAGTAGCCTTCCAAGATGGAAATGAATATGGATATTTATGCAGCCTGTATTTCAGGCTCTTTAGTGAAGCCTTAGTGAACGCAGGTCTTTTTAACCCTCTTTCAAAAATCACAAAGCCTGCTGCAGCCTGTGTCAGCGCACATGTATTCGAAAGGCCCTCTCCAGACAAAGTCGGGGGCCATTTGAATATCTCATTAATTTGCATTCAGGATTTGTAATCTCCGGGTGCATAATTTTGGCTGGAAAAAAAATCCATCTTTAAATAGACCGGATAATTCACATTCCGATCACATTTTTCTGCATTGTGCTTCTCGAGGAATTAGTCAGTTATTTAAAGGCTTGTTAGGGTGCAGTGTTCCATGACCCAGCAAACGCTCCGCAGATGAAATGACTTCAGCAGGACAATAGAGGGTAAAGGGGGGAATTGGGGCTTTCTCAGCCTTCCCTTCCCAAGCTTTCTTATACTCTTTCACACAAGCTCCTCTTCTCATACTGCTAGAATTTGTTGTTTTCTGCCTCGCGGTTTGTGTTTTCTGTGCATCACTTGCTTTATTTTAGTTTTTGGTTCGTTTTTATTTTTGCCCATTTGTACTTATTACAATATGAAAATCAGTTTCACATTTTCCCCGAGCCATATTTGGTGGTCATAATCTTGGGCAATGCTTCCATAAGTATTCCCCTTAACCAATCACACAAACCATATGGCTGCTCCAACTTTTTAATCATGTTTATTGATAACTGTATTTTATGTCAGAAACTGCAGAAGCTTGTCTATTGAGTTGACTTAACCTTTCACTTTAAGACACTGTTAGTGCCAACATTCAGCAGACTGCAGCGGTACTGGGAGCGCTCCAGCAAGAGTTCAGTTTTCCAAACAGTTGCTTTTGAGCACAGCGCAGCGTAACAGTTCAGCCCCGCCCCCAGTTACTATTGGCTATCAGCCTAAAAGCGCAATATCAATATCGGCCCCACTAAACACTGACTGGTCCATCTCTGGTTCCAACATTCCTTGGGTTTACTAGATCCGTGTTCTTGGCCTATTTTCAGCCGTCTAAATTGCATGTTCTTTGCCCCTGCTGGTTTTGACAGGCCGTGTCTATTGTCCTGGTGATGAGATCATCTTGACTCTTCAAAGAAACATCACCTTTCACAAGAATGCGTGCAGCTTCTCGAGATAAGAAAAGGGAGTCCTGCTAATGTCATTCCGAAGTGTCAGTCACTTTCTTACGTCGAGACAAATCTGGCACTCCCGTTTCCTGCCCAGTTTCCCTCTCTTTGTTGCTCTTCTTCCTGTTCTGATATTTTAGTCCAAGAATCACAGAAGCCCTACAGCAGGCTACCCAAGTGCTGAAAGCCTGCAGTCGGAGTTTTAATGAGAATTCTCCCTGTGTGCTCTCTGGCCCTCCTGCCTAGCACCTTAATCTCTCCTAATTGAGCTGCTTTACTTACTCAGCTTGGAGGAGCTCATTAGGCTCCATACCTTCTCTGTGAGTAAAGGTCCCTCCTGGCTTCTCTGGGGTGCCAGACTTCAAGTGCGTCAGGGGGTCAAACCTGACAGTCGTTTGCAAAACACAATTACAGAATAATCTCAAGCCTCCTCTCCTACTGTCTAAGCAGCAGGCCGCTTTTCTTGCTTTTGTGGGTCCTTATGCTTCCTTGGAGCTGTAAAAAAATCGCTTTATCCTTTTGGTATCTGCTGTTTTGTTTCTATGTTATCTTCACTCCAGTGATGTGACAACTTTCAGTAGCCCTTACCTCACATCTACACTCCCTATCAAAAGTATAGCTGCACCCAGATGGAAGTGCTATATAGATAATAGTTGCCAGGAACAATAAATGAAGACACATTTAGACTGATAGGGACAATATTTACTGAGTATTATATTTTACACATACAGAAGTAGTGTCTCTCAGTATGTATTAGCGTTTGCTCATGTAACATTTCAGTTTCGGCATGGAGTTGTAGAGGTTCCTAATGGTGTCCTGTGATAATCCATCCCATGCAGCTTGAATATTCTCACACAGTTCCTGCAGATTGTGCAGTAGGGGTGGAGGTGGAGCCACACCAGGGCTGCTAGACGTGTGACGCGTGACAACAGACCGCTCATCTTGGCGCTGACCACGGTGCCTCCACACACGGATTCGTTGGACGTCTCCACCAAGACAAAAGATGACCAGCTGCCATTCTGAGTCACTCCATGACAGTCTGGCATGACACCACTGCAGTCTTAGGCGATGTTGACGCAGTGTTAAGGGCAGTCGTCGTAACGGTCAGCGCGCATGTAGTCCTGTATCGTGCAGCCGTCTGCCGATGGTGCTGGCCCTAACAGGATGGCTCATGGAGGGCATCACTGCTCGCTGAATCTCTGCAGTCATTGCTGTTGGATCAGTCAGGTACAGCGATAAGGCCCGTCCTTGCTTACATCACATGCGCGGCCGAATGTGAAACTTGAATCATTTGCATGTCTCTCACTGTCATACCTACCCACAAAGTTTCATTCCTGTCCTTCGGGGTGCAACTATTCATTATCAGGAATGGCATGGTATGAAAATTTCCTGTTATTATGTCAATGATCAAATTTTTTTGCTCATCACAAAACTATTAAATGATACTGAATATGTGTAAATAGAGCCGAGAATGGTTATTATACGGTTTTATACCATTAAAATATGTAGCCATCGCATCCTGCTGCACTTGCATGGCTATCCGTCTTACTTACTGTCATTGCAGAATATGAGGAAGCATTTCTGTTCTGAACAGGCACGAATCTGTCAGATGAGAAATAGCATCAGTAAGAATTTTCTGAGCTTAGTTTTCCATGTGATTAGCTCCTCAGCACTGCTGATCATTTTGCCCTGCTAGCGACCCTCAGGAGGCAGATGTGAACTTTCTGTTGGGTTCATTATGAGAGGCACGTCTGTGTTTGACATGACAGCAATTTGAAGCCGTTTAACTCGACAGCAACAAAGTGGTTTGCCGTATCTTCTGTTCAGCAGTTGCGATGGCCTTGCCAACTCGTGTTGTCCTACTTGTTTGACTTGTCAGCTGACCGCTCCTACTTTGATAATTACAGTGCCTTTGGGCTGGTTTTGACAGTTATTAGATCAAAGCCAGCAGGAGCCGAGCCAGCGTTCGGTCATCCTCCACTGCCCCAGCGTACACATTACAGCCTTAATCTTCTCACACTGTCACCTTTTCCTCTTGTCGTTTATTAGGAACCCTGAGCCCCAGAAAGTCTTCTTCTCTGGAGATCGTTACTTCACTAACTTCACTTAAATTAGTGCTACTGAAAGACAGGATGTAGTAAAGAATAATTGTCAATTCACTTCAGAAATGGTTTGATATTATATAGTATATTGTATATTTCTTGAAGGGAAAAAAATCACATATGTAAACACCTTGCCAAATCCCACTCGTTTTATCCCCATGCTTACCGTTGGGCCAGGAGATTCAGTATGTCTTCTTCTTCCGCAATCATCATTGTATGACAAGAAAAGCATTGTGTGAGGCAAATAACCAATTATTGATGAAATACAAACCTGTAACCTCCAACAACACCAGATTCAGATTCAAGCATTTATTGTCATATGCACAGAGTTACAAGCAGTTGCACTGTACAATGAATTCTGTACTCTGAACTAGCTCCCAGAAAACTAGATATGTATGTACATGAAAATGTACAATATATGCTATATAAGACTGAAAGGTATAGGAGCAGAACATTTGTACAGTGTGCAGTATTAGTGCAAATAAATGACATAACTGTGCAATAGCAGCCAATTACAGACTCAAGTATCCTTATTAAGTATAAACATAATAATACTGGTTTTATATAGAAGTAATACATTGGATCACCAGGGTATGTGCAAAAAATGTAATGTTCTGGTGTTTAGTCTGTGCAGTTAAGCAGTCTGTAATGTTCTGGTGGTCAGTCTGTGCAGTTAAGCAGTCTGTAATGTTCTGGTAGTCAGACTGTGCAGTTAAGCAGTCTGTAATGTTCTGGTGTTCAGTCTGTGCAGTTAAACAGTCTGTAATGTTCTGGTGGTCAGTCTGTGCAGTTAAGGAGTCTGTAATGTTCTGGTGGTCAGTCTGTGCAGTTAAGCAGTCTGTGATGTTCTGGTAGTCAGTCTGTGCAGTTAAGCAGTCTGTAATGTGCTGGTAGTCAGTCTGTGCAGTTAAGGAGTCTGTAATGTTCTGGTGTTCAGTCTGTGCGGTTAAGGAGTCTGTAATGTTCTGGTGTTCAGTCTGTGCAGTTAAGGAGTCTGTAATGTTCTGGTAGTCAGTCTGTGTAGTTAAGGAGTCTGTAATGTTCTGGTGTTCAGTCTGTGCAGTTAAGGAGTCTATCATGTTCTGGTGGTCAGCCTGTGCAGTTAAGCAGTCTGTAATGTTCTGGTAGTCAGTCTGTGCAGTTAAGGAGTCTGTAATGTTCTGGTGGTCAGTCTGTGCAGTTAAAAAGTCTGTAATGTTCTGGTGGTCATCTTGTAGGAGAGAGGTCTGAGCATGAACCACTCACACAGACCAAATAACACTCAGCACCATCACCATACACTATACTCCCTAAATCACCACAACCTTGAATCAGCCTACAAGTCGCAAGTAGTAAGCCAATTGTGGTGTGAGCCAAGTGATTGAATCATATGACGTCATCATCAAATCTGGCACATACTATTCAGATGATTAACATGCATTTTATATTCTATTTCTTTTGTTTTTTCAACAGTAATGAGTATTAAAATTACATACAAACACTAGCTATATTTCTGGGGGTGTGATATAGGAGCCCAAGATATACCAAGGGTGACTGCAGTCCCCTTATAGCACCCTGGTGGTGCCATGAAAATGAAAATGGTAATCAAACACACCTCAGGAAACTTCCAAAGATGCAGATGAGTCCCAAAACTTTTGATGGGCAGTATATATGACCATTCTAAATACCAATTCAAAATACCAATTTTGATTTCTATTAAATGTATACATTTATTCGGGTTTCTAAAGTTCATTATACATTTTGCAAGTCTGATAGAGCACATTAGCAGTGAACGCATAGTGCTGAATAATTATGAACAGGTCCGCTGGATGTTCTCTGTCACCGTATGCGTTCTGGCATAGTCGAGACGAAAAGTGCAGTCATAACTGAAGCATTCTTTCTGGTCTCCCCATGTTGCAGCAGGTTTCTACACTGTGCCTCCAGGGTCAAAGGTTAAACCGTCAGGCCTAAACAGGTAGTGCGCAGGCATGGCACATGCAAAAAGGTTGAAGTTCATCCCCCGAAGGTCTGAAAACATGTTTCACTCTCTGTTTGCACCACATGGACCCATAAAACACACCAGCGAGGAGCAGACGGTATTGCTGGCTTGGGGGCATAGGGAAGCTTTGTTTTTGTCTGGATGTCAGCGTGTCTTATCACAGCTTTGGAAAGATCAGGACTTTCAAACTTGAGACCTCAGACAAAAACAGCGCTGGGAAGAGTGAGAGAAGACCCTCTTTTGGTGGCTGGATGGGGGCTAAGCTCTTGCTGAGTATCCCCATTGTGCTGGAGTTTTGAGAAGCTTTTTCCTCCTTTTGGGAGATAAAAATAGTTCCCCCAGGGAACCTACAGCCGTCCTGGATGCAAACTGCACAACTTGTATTGAGATGTGATAAGGCCAAAAGAAGTAAACTTAGTAGACTGAAAGAAGTGTTGAGCTTCTGAAAGTTCTGACCCTCTTGCCTGATAATAAAGTCCTAATTTTGGGAAAACTAACGGCATTTTGCTTGCTTCTATATTACACCGAAGGTAGGTCTGGCATCAATTCCTAATAAATCTAAAGTCCATTATGTTGGAATTGGACTGTGTTTTAGATAATCAGTTAGGAAAGCTAAATTACTAGACGTGTCTTTAAAAACTTCCTACCATAGCAGCTCTCCTCTGTCTAATAAGAATAGATTTCAGACATCCGAACACGAACGGATTAGGACTGTACTGAAAACCTAATCAATTTAACTGGTTAAAGCAATTTTATTTAAACTCACTGAGCACTTTATTAGGTACACCCTGAGGACACTGATATGTTTAAACACTCCAGCAGCACTGCTGTCTCTGATCCACTTACACCAGCAGAACACACACTACTAACACACCACCACCATGATCCACCCCCCACATAATACCCCCTCCTGTGGTGGTCGTTCGAGGGTCCCGGCCATTGATGAACAGGGTGAAACAGTACGGTATGAAATGGTGTGGTACATAGATGGACTATAGTCCATAATAGAACTACAATATGAAGTGTTCCTAAATGGTAAGTGGAGCTGATAAAATGGACACAGAGTGTAGATAGTCCTTGGTGAGTGTACGACTGCATTTCTGTGGCAGAAACCTACAGGGCCTGGGTTTGATTCCTGGCTAGGCCATCTGGGGTCCTTTCTGTTTGGAATTTTGTTCTCCCCGTGTCTGTGTGGGTGTCCTCCCATGGTCAGGTGAACTGGAGATGCTAAATTGCTTCCTAGGTGTGAGTGTAAATGTGTGTGTCTGTGTGTCTGCCCTGCGATGGATTGGCAGCCTATCCAGGGTGTTCCTATTGTTTGATATGATAAAAATGCATCATTTTAAGGAGTTTATATTCACTATTAAATTATTATTAATTCATTACTTAACATCTTTTTGAGGGCCTCAGTGAAAACTGTGATTCTATCCTAACGATTCTTTTATGCTTGTAGGGTCTGTATGTGTGCAGTACTGTATGCTTTTTATGTAACTGTCAAATTTGCATGTCATTTACAAAAATAGTTCTCCAAAGAAACATCCACTGAGAGGTTCCCTAAATTGTCCTACATTTTTCTAATATCTTAGTTCTTCACAACTTCAATATATTTTTAACAATATATTTTTAATATTTAACAGGCCCATTTACACTGCTCATTTACATATAGCAGTTTTAAAGTAACAAGTGCAGCCTGTTTAAAGAGACATTATGAATGAAAAATGACTTTTTCAAGTACATAAAACCACACAAATGTTATAATTAGTAAAAATGCAAGAAAATTAAGGTGTAAGATATTGTTCCTATTTGAATCCTTGTATTGTCACTGTACTTGAAATTTAGTGCAACACTCTCCAAAAAGAGCAGTAATATACAATATAGATAGTTAGGATATTTACATATGGACAGTGCACTCGATGTGAGAATGAGTGAAACGGTATCAGTTACAATATAAATAAATAAGTTATGAATGTGTAAAGTGACTGTGCACGGATGTGCAAAATATGCAGAATGTACAATTGACAGTGTATGGAGGTAGAATTACACTGTGGATAATATGTATAACATAAGGTGACTGTACATAGATGTGTATAGTGTCCATCCTTATTTAACCGTAACCTTAAATTATTGAAATTATGTAAAGAAACAAAATGCCTTTTTTTTTGGTGTCTAGTTCTGTATGTCGCGTTATTAATATATAAAATGTATAAAATAGCAAGAACTGACTTGTGAGTCCAAATGTATAGTATTGTATATACCTCATATCTTCTCATAATCTACTCACATGAATACAGACTTTAACAAATCACCTAAACATCCACATAAAGCACCCACAGAGCTGAGATTATTGGTTAACAGGGCTCTGTGGATTATCAGGCTTGGGTTTGAAAAGGAATGTCAAAACAACACTAATGGAACTGACATGGCCATGGCTTTACTCAGTGCACCTCTAAATAGGTAGTTACAGTATGGGAAGGATCTGCATATGATAGACCTTTAGTCACATGCAGTTAACTATACAGTCGATTTTCTAAGTACACATCCTCTATAGACAGAACACTTAAATATGCCTTTTTAATGCAAGTGGTTATTTGAGTGTTGGTGGAACCATTGTTCTTACTACAGAAACCTTGAAGAACCAGCTTATTTAACAGTATGTATCATCAGACGAGTGTTTATCTCTCTCCTGCTACTCCTGTATTTACTTGACAAACAGAGGAACAGTCTTCAATGCTTTAAATCAAACCACGTTTGATACAAGCAGACAAGTGGAGTCTCACATGCTGTTATATTGCAGTCACTGCTATCTTCTAGCCAGAACTTCAGAGACCCAGACGAGCTGCTGATGGGTACGTGTTATCCACGGAAAGATGTCGGTTATTTGTCTGCCATGTCCTGTCAACACATGCCTTGGGAACAAGAAATGTGTGAAAACAAAATGCAGCTGGTTCAAAAGGGAGATATGCGGAGAATTTGCAGAGGGAGGACAGAGCCTGTCTCCTCTTTACCAGGAGAAGTGCTCTCGGAGCCATTTGGTGGGTTCAGTTCCTTAGTGTCTAATTTCCGCAGCAGGGAAGATTGATCTTGTTGCGGACTCAGTGTCATTATCGTTCATTATCTGAACTTTATTATGACAATGTGAAATATGAGTTGTATGTGATTATATGAATTATATGGCAATATTAATAAGACAAAATCAGTAAACCAGCAGAAACCAGCAGCGCCACTAAAAATGGACGGAAACTACGATGTTCATTTGAATTTAAGAAGTTGACACCTTATATCATATTCGGCACGAACTTAGTAAACACATACTACACAACTCATACTAGCCTACATTTGACCTTAAGTACAGCTGGTGCAACCGGCCCCGGGGGAGCAGTCTTCTTCTCCACGAAGAAAGCAATAGTCGCCATCAGCGTCTCTGAATGTTACACGTATTGTTGATGTCCAAAAAATGAGAATTTATTATAAGCAATTTATTTATGTTAAGCAATTTATTCAAATAATTTATTCAAAGCAGTTTTGTAGTATTCTGAGTAATTTTGTCGGTCCATTCAGTCACAAAAATGAAAAATACTTGTTTTTTATTTATCCTGTGTTTACTCGACAAAGAGAGGAACAGTTTTCAGTGCTTTAAATCAAACCATGTTTGATACAATTAGACAAGTGGAGTCTCACATGATGTTGTATTGCAGTCACTGCTATCTTCTAGCCAGAACTGATTAATAATTTTATCTAATAATTTTCACACATTTCTTGTTCCCGAGGCATGTGTTGACAGGACATGGCAGACAATTTATTAGTTATTTATACAATTTATAGTTATTAATGCAAGTTATTTATTTATTTATTTATTTATTTTTGGACAGTGATGGTGTTGTCAATAACTTGTAAACAGCAGCCACAGAAGCATTAAACACACTGACAGGGGGCAAAATGTTTTTCTATTCATTCATTAAAGTCTTATTTGGAGACTTTTATGTGATTTATTTGGAGCAGCTTTGACGAGTTTTGTGTACTACAGGCGCAGGGCAGATCTGTTCAGAGGATTCTTTGCATGGTTTAAAGAATAAACACATGGATAAGCAGGTATCTGTGCTGTGAGAGGTTTATACTGTCACTATCAGTGGGTGAAGTACGGCAGCACGGTCTGCTTAAAATCTCCCACATGACAAAATCTCCAGAGAGCAGAAAGGAGTCAGGTGAAACAGGTGTCCTGATTTTAAGCTTTCCAAAAGTAAATAAATGCAAACACGCTTAACAACTTCGTACTGAAGCTGTGAATAATCCCTGCACGGGTGAACATGAACGCATCAACAAACAGCCAGTCACATGAAGCATGAAAAGTAGTCCTGCTGAAAAGCAGTGTGTTTCTGCCTGTTTCACTAAACGAAGGGCGCCGTGTGGTTTTTTGTGCTATTGTTTGGTTGTGTCCTGATATTATATGTACTATAACTCAGATTAACATCTTATGACCTCCAGCAAGCTGCAAAAAAATAAAGCTGAAAAATCAGAAACGTCACCTGTAAAGGACCAGAGGGGCTCCACTTCCGCCAGCTGACTCTAATTAGCCCGAGAAGCTGTTAACAATGTACAATCCTGAAATTAAGGGTTAGGTTGACACAGTGCTGGCTCTAACTACCCTGCTCAAAAAGTCAGCTGAGACCAGCATGGAATTCATGTGGTCCAGCCAGCCAGTTGATGCTGGTTGATGCTGGTTTATGTTGTTTACTGCTGGTTGACCTGCAAAAACATGCTAAAAACACAACAAACCAGCAGCATCACATTATTCAGCAGGGTAAAAAGTGGCCAAAAAGCACCAGCTAAGACCACTGCAGCCACCATGGGGCCAAAAAAATACTGCTTGGGGCCCCAAAATGCTACAGAATACGTTGCAATAGTGACTGTGGGACAGAAAATCCAGGCTTGTATCAAAGAAATCCTGCCTGGTGGCCCACAGTTCATGTGGAGTGTTTGTGGAGTTTACATCAAGCCAGCAGTAGGGGGCAGCGTGCACCCTCTATTTATCCCCAGTGAGAGACCTTGTCTATTTCCCTGACAGTGACGGCTGCGTTACTGCTGTCTTCCGTATGTGTCTAAATGACAAGGGCCTCCTGCCTCCACCGCTGTCGGGTTAATGTTTTGTCCGCTCCTCCAGGCTCGGTGACCTCTGGCTCGTTTTACAGGACGTACTCTTTAGCATACTTAAATATTTAGAATGGAGTGAGACAGCAGTCTGACAGGGAAGCCAGAGGGAAGCACGAAAACAAAAGAGCTTTAATAAGCAAAGCAAACTGAGAAACAATTAGGGCCAGAACAATGGAGGAGAGGGCAGTTCTGTGAATGATCCCAAACTGTGGAAGGCTTTAACACTGGACACAAGTAGAACTGCCATGACAATGACTGTATTCGAAATGGCATACTACATACTCCTTGTGTACTAAATCTACCTAATAGTAGTATGTAGTATGTAGTATGTAGTATGCGACCAAACTGTAAATCTGTAGTGCACTGGAGATACCCGGATGGTGTTCTACTCCAGTCAGACATTCTAGTATACAGGGGGAGCTATCTTTATGGTGTACTGCATCCCATCATGCACCGTGGCCTCACCAGCTCTCAACCTGCTTCAGCCAAAGAAATTGGCGGCGGGTAACACTGGACAGCAAAACCCAGCCAACTCCGAGTATAAATGTTGGTGTAGTGATTGTAGTGGGGCATGTTTTCATCAGAATGAGCCTCAGAAAGTTAAAGTATACAGGTCTGAAGATTAATAAAAGATGAACTCGCTTTAGAGGATCAGTTTTAGAGTGAAATAGCCGAGGGGAGCTAACAGCTAGGCTAAATGTATTTACAGTGAGCTGAGCAGCGTTAGCAGCAGCTAGCTCTAAACAGTGGATACAGTAATAACAGCTCTGAGGTAAATGGGCGGTAACTGGTCATGTGACTGTATTAGTATACTACACTGTATGTCAAACGGGGGGCAGTATACAGTGCATACTACCATGACTGGAGCTGCTTATGTGCCTCATTATTTGTGCAGTCATTTTTTTGTTTATCGTAGTTTGTGATTTGCTCAGGTGTTTATTGCAGCAGTAGAAATAACACATATTTTTGTGCTGTTGTTGTCTGAGTAAGATTCTCTGTGATCTTACTTTGTGCTGTTATTGAATTCGACTCGTTCTGTCTAATCTTGGTGGTGTCCTTGGCTTGTATTCTGTTAGCATAATAATACTAATAAAAACGGAATACTTAAGTATGTGTCTACATTTACTTACATTAAAGCGCTGTTGGTGGTGCTAACCATCGCCAAGAAAACTATTTTTGATGAACTGGAAATCAAGGACAAAAATTGGCATTAATCAATGGGAAAACTTACTAACAGGGCACATATCAATGGAAACAGCAATCTCAGCAACTACTTAAAACAACACTCAGGAATACCGAAAGAACTTGGTCAGCACTTAACAGGCTCTTAGATCAGTGACTCCTTTAATTCGCCATAGTCAAAATAAACAATAGGATACTTCAACAACACTAACAGAAGCATAATGTAACTATAACTATTCTTCTTATCTGGTACATGTACCTATTCACACTCAGACACACATGCTTATAAAACATACCCAGTGTGAGTGAGTATCTACATAGCGGCTCAATTCTTCTTGATTGCAGGAAGTCATTCAGTGCTAGACTGGAAACCAAGCACACATATCTTTGACCAGTCACAGAGTCCGTCATGTACTGGGAGGCAAGAGCAGAATGCTAAAGTGTTGTTGGTGGTCGTATGGAATCCATTATAATAACAAACTACTGAGCTGAATCTTGTCTTCAGCTTTACTGCCACTTTTACTGGCGCTAGATAAAAGTAGTAGATGTGTTTATGGACCGCACTACTACTCCAGTTCAAGAGGTCCAAAACTGTTCAGTACTATAATTCACGGTATGGGTTGAACAACCTGGCCTCTTTCAGGTTTGGCCAAAGCCTGGTGCTCAGGTGCTGTGGCCCAGCGACTGAGCTTTGCACAAGGTTCAGTAAATCTGACTGGTGGCCTGTTAAAACGCAGCAGTGCATGAAAGTAAACAAGCTGTGATAACAATGATCAGAAACAGCCGAAAGAATTATTTGAAGCTGTATATGTCATGCCTAGTAGACCACAACACATGTGCATGCATGTTGGTGAGAATAAGAAACAGTGGTTTATTTTACTATGCCTAGAACCAGCTTGTTCTAGCTGAATTAGACATGCCTTAGATTATAAAGGAAAAGCCTTTTTCTAGCGTTATAACGGCTAAATTAATCATGCTGTAGAACCGGGGTCATCAAATACATTTGACATAATGCCGAAAGCTCACAGAGCAGAAATGCTAACCATGACTATTAGAGCTAGGCCCTTTGTTCTGGCCAGAAAGAGGTTAAAGAAACTCCTATTCAGTAAAGGTCGTTTCTGCTAGCTAACACATGAATATTTTTTGGCTGTTCTAGATTAAACACAGACATTTAAAGCTTATAAAAGACGTCCCATAGTTTATTAGACATTTGTAACAGACATATCAACCTATATTTGACCTTCCTGCTGCCACTGTTTTCCATTCCTAATAGCTGTCTGTACCGCAATGGTTAGAACACCGCACGTATTCACAGTGAGTGGCGTATCTAGAACTTTCCAGAGAGCCTAGATTATTGTTTTATTATGACATTGGAAATCAGTTGGAGCCATTGTAAAATAATTATGGTAGACGTGAAGGTTTAACCAATGGAAGAGGTCGCTTGGCTGTATCTGTGTATATAGATACTACAGTTAGTTCAGTTAAAACAGTGAATGATAGTAAATAAGGCAACATTGCAAATCCCATTAAGGTAGTATTAGATTAGATTAGATTAGATTAAATAACATCTTCAGTTAGGACTGATTTTAGGACAGTAGCTATTACAGAACAACAGTTAAGTTCATGATGTTCCATTATGTTCCATTAACTGCAATATTACACAAACTTCCTAACTAGGCTAACCTTCCCAAATCCTGTCCAAACCATATAATAAACACCCACAGTGTCCTAACCTCTAAAAGGCAGCGTGGTTTACTATAACTATAACTCCAATAATGTAATGATGTTACATTTATCTACATTTGAAAAAAACATAGATTTAGCTTGTGAGTTTTTTATTTCTGACAACATTATTGAAATCCCAGACATTGGAGACACAGTCTCCCCTCTTCATACTGACATGAAAAACCAGCAAAATAAAACTAACCTTGCCAAATAAAATTACAGCAATGGTGGGGCATAATATGGAGACTCATTTGAATGCGTAGCACGGCTAAGGTGACTGCAAAAGTGTTATACAGAAATAGAAACCGAAACTGGGGAGCAGAGACATACTAATAAACAGCACTAATGGTAGCATTCATAACTCCCTGTTTATCACACTGTAGTTTTGTTTTTAACTTAGTACAATAGTAACGGTAGTTGTAACTAACATTACTATTTGGATTGCGTGTTAACCTTTCAGCTGTGCACTAATGGCTGGTTGCAATCAGACATGACATTTGAGTGTCAGTTAACACGAGATACGGTGCTGTAAAATAATAACGCAATTAAAAGATTATTCCTAAATTAGGATCAGATTTTCTTCTGTGATACAAGTTTGGCCTGTTATATCTAGTTTTCTGTGGCCCCAGGACCCTAAATATCCCCATCTGACACAATAGAGCATTGTTGACTCAACATTCTGTGGACCACATGCCCTGAAGCAATGGATTTTGACCCTGACCTACACTGTGGGAAGGCCACTGATTGCTTTGTCTGGGTTTTGTGATCTGCCTGCCCTGAGGGCTCAGAGCAAAGTGGACCTGCTTCCCATTTGCCAGGCACCGCTCGTCATTTAGGCATTACTGTGGTCCAATTATTCGTCCATTATATGCTGCGGAGGAGACCAGAGATATCTGCAGAATTCACCCGTTAGCCTGGGCCTAAAACGAGAAAGTAATTTCAAAGCTATTTAATTGGTGAAGGAAATGAAGTAATAGTAGCTGTATCTGAAGAGCATATGGTTGTCACTCAAGGCGTGTGATGATGATTCATGAAACTGGGATATGTTATGTTAATTCGGGACACGTTTTGAAGGATGATAAAATTGAAGAAGTTCCTATAGTATGGACCCTCAGATGGAGGTCCATCAGTGGATCAGCAGAATCTCCATTTGTGCTGGCAGTTGTGTTGGAATATGTGTCTATGTTTATTTAATTGTATTTATTTTGTGTTTCTCAAGCCAGATCGTGTCTGTTCTCATACAAAGGAACTGTGTCTTCTAACCTCAAACCACAGTTTGTTCTTGGTTTCTCTTCTTGACTGATTTTCGTGTGGCATCATCTCAATGCTTAGACCATTGTGGAAAATGACATGCCAAATTTAGCAAACAATTCAGAAAGTATACACAAGAAAAAGTGCTGTAGTTCTGAACATTACACTTCAGTGGTCAAGCCTAGTAAGAGTCCAGTCATATTTCAGTCACTGTGAAGAATTAAACTGTTTTCCTCCATTTTCACCTTTGACCTTCAGGTCGTTAGCACAGATTCCAATGCAAGCATGCCTGAAGGATTTAAAACAGCCTCCTGCTCTTGGGCTTTGGAGTCGAGTATGGAGGTATCCTATGCTACACCCTCTGGGTGACCCTTGCATGATTTCAATGGTCAGCTGGACCCTCCTCTAGAGGTTGGGGGTTTTGCCATGAAGTTCTTTTAGCTTTAGAGAAATAGTACAAATGGTAAAAGGATCTCATCATTATCAGTTTAGATAACAATGTCCAATGGATATATCATTTGGTTGATATCGTGAACTGATATTACAGTGTTATCAGTATCGGCTGATAATGTATCAATAGTTAGCTTTTTTGTTTGCAAAATTTGCTGAGATTCAAAAAACACATGATAAAGTATTCAAACCTAACCTTTTTAATCATGAGCATAATGTTATAGCACACACGAAAAAATAGAAACAAAAACTAAGAATGCTACTGTACCTAAATATTGTAGCGCTGCGAATGTCTTTGGTTTATGGAAATGTACTGTATGTAAATTGTGTTAGAATTTTTCATGGCGATCTGGCCAATAGAAAGGGTCCTGAATCGCTTCAAGTAAACTGTATATACACTAACTTAAATTGAAAGTAATGAACTTTTTGGGCTCTCTTGTAAAGTGTTCAAAAGCATAAATAAACATGACAAAAACATGGTTTTCATTTTCAGTTTTCGACCAGGAGCATCTTGAATTTGGGTTTAGCTTTGGCCAGGAATTGTTGTGTCTCTCGACGTTTAGTTATTTTGTGTGGAAATGTGTGGGAATTCTAGTGTGTTGCTATACTTTGCATTAAGTACATAAATGAATAATAACAGTTTTTAAAATCAGTGCTAAATGAGTCTTTATCATCACCGGTGAACTATCACGTATCATGTGTAGACCTACTATTATATACATTACTGTATAGACATATATATATATATATCAACATGGAATTAAAGCATATTGTTATTTATGGGATATAAAAATGTAAAAAAAAAAAATCCCCTTAAAACACATTGGGCTTTAATATGTAATGCATTACCTGTTTATTGATTGAGGTTGTTGTTATTGTTTAAGTTGGGATAAACACATTTGTGGTCCCTAAGTAGCTTCACTACATGGATAGGTGGTTGGTCCAGAGAGCTACCACCCCATGTGGGAGACGGGGGTAGCAAAATGCTGAGCTACGCCAATAAAAGTCCTTGGGCAAGACTCCTAACACTGCCTGTAATATGAATAACCTTGTAAGTCGCTCTGGATAAGAACGTCAGCTAAATGCCTAAATGTAAATGGATAAGACTCTTGACCTTTTGATCTTGACTCACTATGGGCCATTCTATAAGAGCTATCCTATCCCAGTTAAGTGTGTGGTCCGGGATGGATGAAAGCGCAGAGACTCCCTGTGGGCCTCTATGTCATGTACTTGACCTGAAGTCTGACCTAGGACCAGTCAGTAGGCAGGACCCTACAGAGGAGGAATGCGCTTCCTGTGAGCTGCAGTATTGACCTTTCTGTTTTGCATTGTATGTGCAGACAACATACATAAAAAATAGATGACCCGGGCTGCTTCTGCATAAATAATGCATCATAATTTATCTTTCCACATCTAAATGCATACTTCAGGTCTCTGGGGACCCATGACCTCAGTCCTACCCTCTTTTTCAGAACAGCTATTAATATCTAATATCTAAGTCTCTGATATTATTTTTTAAATATACAGCCAGGGCACTCTAAATGGCCTATACATGGTTTGAATATTTTATGGGAAATGTTCCAATGAATATGCTCCAAAATGACTTGGAATAAAATGTTATTACATTAAACAGATCAGACCTTTCCAATAAACTTTCTGTGTCAAAAAATGTTTTGTTACAACAGTGATTATGCAACTAAATGTATCTATAAATATAATGTCAATAAAATATTTTGACAGTGTTTAAATTATTGTATCATTTTGATGAAGTGGTAATGAATAGTTTAAAAGTTCATTATTAATGGTTATTAAATAAGCCATAAACACCTTAAATTATTAATAAGCAGCTGGAGTACATGCATGTGAAGTGTATAAAATGATTTTGTGTTGAGTATGTTTATTCCAAAAGCATAAATAAAACAGCATGAATTTGGGTTTTTAGTTCTGACACAAAATTTTTTGTTTTGGTCACCCAACATGTATAAAAGTTCAGTTTAGTTGTGTGGAAATCTCAGTGTCTTGCTATGATTTGTATGAAATGCATAAAATTAATGACAGTTTTCCGAATTAGTGCTATGTAAGTTTTTTAACCACCACCATTTACTATTATTAACTATCGACATTGCACAGGCCTCCTTGCATATGCAGCATTTTGAACACCCTTGGTCATGTTTGGTTGATTTCCTAACTGAAAATAAGTTCCATCCTCAGCAGAAAACAGATTTAAATTGTATATTTTCTATTAATTTTAGTGCACATTTTTTTATTCTAGATTCATCTGCAACACGTATTAGACATCTTGATATCTTTCTTCAGTACCAAATGTACTTCTTAACCCAGTGTGTAGGAACACCACAGGTCCAGTGAATTAATAAAATGTTTTTTTTCCTCCTCCTCAAAACGTAGTAATTGCTCCTTAGAGGCCAGTGTGGTGAAGAGTTTACTGAGTTTTGGGAAATGCACAACAGCATAAATATCTCCATGTGTTCGAGGACAGATGAATGCGTGTGGCGTAACTGGGTGGTTGTAAATGGGCATAAGCTGTACTTGGTTGGACTGGGCATTGTGCCTGAGACTGGATGAATGGGTTTCTAGCTGAGAGTCTTGTTTGCTTCATCTGGAATATCTGGTTCATTTATATCCTAGTGTCCATGGCCATGGGTTGGGGTAATCATTACCTACTCCTAACACTCCTAACAGTGAAGCTTGGATATAACACTATTCACTTTGAGACACTTCCTAAAAGCATGTGAGATGTTCGGAAAGCTCAGTGTTGGTCTTCCCATAGTTAAGACGTTGTTTAGGGGTATTGAGTGGAATGACAAAGCTCTCTGTGTGCTGGAAGCCTAACGTCACTAGTTTCTTGCTGCCAATGTAAAAGCAGTACTATCACTGGAAAGTTTAAATGATGGAAGTTGCTACTTGTGTCCCTCCTGGAAATACTTAAATCTTCCTGAGATGGAAGGATTCTGAAGGCAACAGGATATTATGGTTTCATAATTGCAGTGAGTTTCCCATACCACTGATTCCAGACCTCATGAAACAGCCCTGAAATTTTTATTGAGAACCCTTTGGTTAATTTCTGGGTAGTTCTGCTTGCTAGGGTTGTAGTTTGTCCAAAACACGTGTTTGGTGAACATAGCCAGTAAATAAGTGGACCTTATTTATAAATAAAAATTGACATTATTTTTACCATAATCATATTCTTGGTTAGTACAATAAAACAGTTCGGATGATCTCACTGTGCACCAGCAGGTGTGGAAAATAATATCAACCAACTAGAAGGGTGAAAGTTCATGAACATACTTTGAGTTGGCTTCAAAAGAAAACATTGCTATGAAATACCAGTTGAAGCTTTGAAAGTGCGTATTATGTTTGTGTCATTGACTTGGTTTTATGCGTGTGATGTTTTCTTTAATGTAAACTTCAGGGCGTATTTTTCGAAGCACCCTGAAGAAAGAACGCTGATCCAACATCAGCCCGTTTAACCTATTCAGTGCTATGTAAAAGGCATAATCTGGGCCAAAATAAGTGTTCCTGCTGTGAGGTGTTTGAGGAATATGGCCCCAGGCCTCAGAATGTATACCCTGCGGTGCACGTGTTTGCAATTGGTCTGTTTTTCCTCTATCTGTCAGATGTGAACGAGTGTGAGGAGACTAATGGAGGATGTGAGGCACTGTGCTGTAACACCATTGGCAGTTACTACTGTAAGTGTCCCTCAGGCCAGGAACTCAAGGAAGACGGGAAGACCTGCCAAGGTAAGCTCAATCCATCTTCCTTTAGTCAACGAGTCTTGTATGTGTCAAACCACACTGAGGGTCTCTTTTTGTCCTTCAAAGTCTGAGGCATAGAGATATGGACGCAGGGGATGTGATTCTGGTTGTGCTCTCTAATCACATAAGACACTTGATTCATACAAAGCCTGGAGTCTCTCAAAGGACATGTAAACAGTAGATGAACTATGGCATATGGCATACGTATTTCAGTGCTCTGTTTTTGGACTGTTAAAACAAGAAGGTTAAACATTAGTTTACATTTTGCTGCTTGTGTAAGATGCACAATTTACACTGTACACATTCACCCTCTTTCTGTTTGGGATACTTATATAGACTCACCGTCCAAAGAATAGCTGCACCCAGAAGGAAGTGTGGGATTGCAGTGCTATTGGGAAGGAAGATAAAGGTTCCCAGGAACAATAAATGGTGATACATTTAGACTGATATGAGCAATATTTATTGAGCTACATATACAGAAGTAGTGTCTTGCAGAGTGGCTTTGGGGTGTCATGTTTGCTAACGCGACATGCCAGACATCTCAGCATGGAGTTGTAGAGGTTCCTAATGGTGTCCTGTGATAATCCATCTCATGCAGATTGAATATTCTCACACAGTTCCTGCAGATTGTGTGGTAGGGATGGAGGTGGAGTGACACCAGACCTTCTAGATGTGTGACATGTGACAACAAACCATTCATCTTGGCGGTGACCATGGCAAGTCATATAGCAGGCATTGCAGTCTTTGGTGACGTTGACGTGGTGCTAAGGGTTGTTGTTGTAAGGGTCTGCGTGCATGTAGTCCTGTGTCGTGCAGCTGTCTGGCAATGGTGCTGGCACTAACAGGATGACTCATGGAGGCATCACCGCTCAGTGAATGTCTGCAATCGTGGCTGTTGGATCAGTCTGGTATAGCGATAAAACCTGTCCTTGCTTACATCACATGAGCGCCTGAGCATGTCTCACACATGTCTCATAATGTCAAACCTACCCACTGTGTTTCATTCCTGTCAGTTAATTCCTTCTGAATGTAACTATTTGTGCAACTGTGTTTGACAATGAGTGTACACTAGGGGTGGGAGTCTCTAGTCACCTCACCCATGGATTTTGATTCAGGGTTTTATTCATGTGGATCTCTCTCTCTCTCTCTCTCTCTCTCTCTCTCTCTCTAGTTGAATTTGTTAGCTTCTAGTTGAATTTGATTTAGGTTAAACTCTTCACTTGCATCTAATATAATTATGTTTTCATATTTTATCTTTTTGTTCATATACATGGTTAGCCTCACCTTAAACCTACTTTCTATTCAGTTTTTAGTTTATATGATTTTTTAAACATTAACTAGCATTACCAGTAACTGTGAAAAAAAATCATATGATAAATATTATAATCCTCAGTTTCATGTCAGTACTGAAACACAGTTGTGATCAGCTGATCATAGTGTTTTTGTTAGAATGTATGTAACTGCAAATAGAACATGGCCTACACATATACATTTACCCATACAACGTTTCAAATGAAGAACATGACTTACCATCAGATTGTTGTAGATCCACTATAAACATGACAGAATAAATGAATCAAGACAGATAAAAGAGCTAAGATGAAAGAAAACCTGTTTGAATAAATACTGTATGCAGTGATGGTTGTGAACCACAGCATATCAATTTATTGATCTGAGCTGTTTGGCAGCTGAAAATGCTTCCGCTGTGAACTCTAAAGGCTAAAGTCTGAGCGTCAGCAACTCTAGATACCAGCAGTGTAGCGGGAGCTTCAAGCCACATGACTGCAGCTCACTTCATTTCTCCGTTCTATAAAACTCTAGTTTCTAACTAGTTGTTCCAATCTCTGTGATAATGTTCCAGGTTTGTCTCAGCTCTGCAGAGCAGTTTGTGAATACACTTAAGAACAGTGTTTGATACATATAGAGGAAAATTAATGCATAAAAAGTATTGGGAGAATAGACATCATGCTCAGATGGTGTTGCTGTTTTTGAATATAGATTAAAATTGAGTCCAAGCCCACAATGAGCAAGCCAAAGCCGACAGTAGCAACGTAAAACTCCCTCATAGCAAAAGGAAGAAACCTGAAGAGAAACCAAGACTCAAAATGAGAACCCATCCTCCTCAGGTCGACACCAGATAGCAAAACAAACATAAACAAGGATAAGGAATTAAACTTATATGCAATAATGAATAGGATAACTGTTAGTAATGCCAGTTATCATCGGATGGGCGCACAGGATGCAGGCGAAGCCCCCTCACAGCAAAGGACATGAAGAAACTCCGTAGTAGGCAAATTGGTCAGCAATGCAGGCAGGCAGTGGCACCCAGTCAAAGCAGATGAAGCAGCAGCACCAGAGCGCACAGGATGGGCAGTAGCTCCGCATTAACCCACACAGTTTGGGGAGTAGCTCCGCAGTAGACCACACAGTTTGGGGAATAGCTCCGCAGTAGACCACACAGTTTGGGGAGTAGCTCTGCATTAGACCACACAGTTTGGGGAGTAGCTCCGCAGTAGACCACACAGTTTGGGGAGTAGCTCCGCATTAGACCACACAGTTTGGGGAGTAGTTCAGCTTGGGCAAAGAAAACACAGACACATTCTAGAATGCAGTTCGTGCAGGGGGAGGCACGGTGGCATAGTGGGTTGTGCTGTCGCCTCACAACGAGAAGGTCCTGATTCGATTCCTGGCCTGGGGCATCCGGGGTCCTTTCTGTGTGGAGTTGGTATGTTCTCCTCGTGTCTGTGTAGGTTTTCTTCAGGTGCTCTGGTTTCCTCCCACAGTCTGGAGACATACTGCCAGGTGAATTGGAGATGCTAAATTGCTGCTGTGCATTTGCGTGTGTCTGCCTGCCCCGTAATGGATTGGTGACCTGTCCAGGGTGTATCCTGCCTTCCACTTATTAAATGCTGGGATGGGCTCCAGCACTCAGAAGGACCCTCCTACTTTTAATCGGATAGAAGATGAAATGTGTCTGTATGATAAAGCTTCCATTATCATACAGCAGGCAACAGCGCTACCCACAGCGCTGCTGTACCGTAAAAATAGGTGGAGAAAGGTTGAAGGTCAGATTTTTCAGGCATAGGAAAGGGAAAGATGAGAGCGATGAATTCTGGCAGTTTTATGGCTGATATGAACACTTATAAGTCTTATAAACCTTTCCAGTGTAATAGGCCTTCCTGTCTGGGCCCATAAATATACCTTTACTTAAATTTGTTCATTTACAGATGCCTAATATTTTAAATTGGCCTCAGCTCCTTATCTTCCCCTTCTCCATCCTTATCCAGTCGCTTATCCCTGGAATACCACTTGCTTCTGGAATGTGTATGCTAATCGGCCCCAGACTTGACTCAAGGACATGACAGATTAATCCCAGGCAGGCCTGCCTGTATGTGGGCGCGTGGCACCTAACAATCTGCTTAACGGTCTTGAAGTGGATCAGGCCTGAACAAGCAGCTGGGCTTTGTCTGGATGCAAAGTCCATCTTACACATGTCACAGATGTGTTTATAAGACTCTGTGTAATGTCTTTTGGGTGAAGTTCATATCAGCTCCACGGCTTTGGCAGGACTGTGGAGAGACTGGCTATGTGAAGGAGACGTTTGAAGTCCTGAGCAACTTAGTGTTAATATGAAGTCAATATACCAGATTTGAAAAAGAGTGCCCGCCAGTAATACAGGAGTAAAAGCGGATGAATGAACGGAAGAGGCAGAAATATGGTATCTTCTGTCAGTGTTCGGCACAGATTTTCCCTTGATTCATTTCTTGTCCTGCCCCACACTGTGCAGTAGCTTTGATAGAAGAAAAGAATGTTCCTAAATCAAACTCCGCTTAAACCATGCCAGGAACTTCTGTCTCATCACATGCCGAGGGCAGGCAGTATTTACGCTACAGTGTGCTTGGCTTGAGAGGAGCTAGTACTTACCTCTGCGTGCCTTCTCTCAAAGTTAGCCCATAGTTTAAAGATCTAGTCATCTCTCTGATATTCGATTTGTCTCATTACCACGATGGATGTGCATGGGTCGTAGGCAGTATCCTTTGAAATGTCTAAATATGTCAAAGCACGTTATCTGTGTTTTTATAAGTGTATTTATGACATGAAAATGGATTTGGAAAGATGTAATTTTGCTGCCAATAAGTAGAGCTTCTTTTTATCAGGGAAGTGCAATTTTCATGTCAACATGAGCAATGCCGCCTGTCAGAAGTTACGCCAGGATAGCTGGTTAGCTTGCGAACAGACATCTTGTTGAAACATCAGGCAGATGTGCATTCCCACTAATCAGGGTGGATATATGGATGCAGCAGGAGATGCAATAAGGAAAACATTCATTCTCTTTTTGTAGAACCACAAAATATACAGTGCCCACAGTACCATGCAAATGTCAAAGACCTCTGACCAAAGACCATTGTTTTTTAAAGTAACAATATCGATATTTTCAATATTAAGTTTTCAATGTTTTATATTGTATATGAAATACACAATAAAAATATCAGTATTTAGATTGTCCACCCTTTGGCCTTCATCACAGCTGCACAACATAGTCTGGTCAGGAAGCTCTGCAGGAATGCTCTTTCACACCTCCGAAGCTCAGTCTTAGATGTTGGTTGCATTGTCTGCTTCTCACGATCCAAGTCATCTAAACACATTCTGTTGCCCCGTTTGGATTGGGTTCGTTATCAAGTGGACAGCTGGAAATAAATTCATATGCCTCCTCGGTGATAAATCTCACACATCTGGAACGACAATAGAATTACTACTGCATGGGCTGTAATTTCTACAACCCAAGACCCATGGTCGTATGATCACACTGCGTTCATGTGAAAAGTTGATGACTTTTGTGCATATAATGTAATGCCTTGGTGATTATTTTTTAGATATACACCCATCAGCAATAACACCACCTCAGTGTATCTACACTCTATATCCATTTTATCAGCTCCACTTACTACATAGGTGCACCTTGTAGTTCTACAATTACAGGCTGTAGTCCATCTGTTTCTCTGCATACTTTGTTAGCCCCCCATCACCTGTATTCTCAGCACTGCAGTGACGCTGATGTGGTGCTGGTTGTGTGTTAGTGTGTGTTGTGCTGGTGTGAGTGGATCAGACACAGCAGTGCTGCTGGAGTGTTTAAACACTGTGTCCTCTCACTGTCCACTTTATTAGACACTCCTACCTTGCTGGTCCACCTTGTAGATGTAAGGTCAGAGACGATAGCTCATCTGTTGCTGCACAGTTTGTGTTGGTCATCCTCTAGTCCTTCATCAGTGCTCACAGGACGCTGCCCACAGGACGCTGCTCACAGGACGCTGTTGGCTGGATAGCTTTGGTTCGATTCGGTGTCCTCAGCACTTTTGTTTCTGATCCACTCACACCAGCACAACACACACTAACACACCACTACCACGTCAGTGTCACTGCAGTGCTGAGAATAATCTACCACCCACATAATACCTGCTCTGTGGTGGCCCTGTGGGGGTCCGGACTAATAAAGAACAGGGTAATAAAGTATACAGAGAAACAGATGGACTACAGTCAGTAACTGTATATAGAGAGTGAAGCTGATAAAATGAACAGCGGGTGTAGATACAAGGGAGGGGGGGTTAATGTTATAGCTGATGGGTGTTTGTGAAAATAAAGTGCTGTATATGTAAAGCTGCCGTTATCAGCCTGCTAGATCTCACTTTTCTGATAGACCTGCTAAAGCTCTCACAGTGTAGAGAGGATGACGAGGACGTTTTACCGCAAACATCTAGTAAGTAGTTGAAAGACTTCCAAAGCATCCACTGTTTGGCAATTTGGAAAATGTTTAACATGGATATGTACACTGGAAGACTGGTGACATATGGTGAATATGGTAACATCTGCTGGAAAAATCAACCGAAACACAGATATACGGAAAAAAATGGGATTAAATTCCGCAAATTTAGTCCCGTCCAAATAGGGCTAATGGCATTGAGAACTTTTAGCCCTATTTGATTTGCAGATGTTCTTTGCTCAGTGAAGTCTTCTTGACAGCTACACATCCTTTCAGACCCATAGTGTTGGGTTGTCTTCTCAAGTGGAAGATGGTTAGGAACACCTGTGGATGTTCTCAGATCTGAAAGAAGAGAGGAGCTTGATTTTCTCCTCTCTCTCAAGTTAATGTAAGAGTTTATTTTCTATCTAATCTCCTCAGAAATATAAATGGAAAACTGAATAACTTGTACTTCTTGGCTGTTTGGATTGTCAGTAAGTCAGTGAAGAGTGTCTTTGCCTTCGCACAGTACTGTATGTTTGGCTAAACAATGACAACAAAAACTGCCATCTTTGAACACATTGAACAGATTTTTAAAGCTTTAAAATCTTTGTTTCTCAAGTGTATTCATCTGTTCTAGTGTGCTAGATACTTCTTGTGAAATTACTAAATATCATTTAGAACATTAAAATAAATGTCTGTGGTCACAGAGAAAAAATACCTCCCGTTCATTAGATGTTTAAGTATCTCAAATGTCATTTAAAATTTGTGAAGCATACAGTGTTTAATTCTTTGGATAAAGCTATGTCAGGAAAAACTCCCCGGGGAAACTGACGTCTTATTAGTGCAGTTTAATTGGTCCAAGTCAAGACCAAGAAAGGAGTGTGAAGTTGGGAAAAAGGAGGGGTTTGGGTAAGGCATAGTGGAGGAGGTCCAAGAAAAAGAGAGAGAGAGCTACAGCAAGTACAAATATATATAAATATATATGAGTGGGAGCGAGAGGGAGAGAGGGGGAGAGGGAGGAAAATAAAAGCTCATGATCCTAATTTCTCTCCTTTGACAACCCAAATACATCTCGTCTTCACCCTGACTGCTGCCTCCCTGAATTCACGTTCATCGTCCTGACTGACAGGCTCCTCACCATGCCATCGTCCAGATGGTGGCTGCTTTGTCTTGCCTCCTTCAGACTTTATCTCTGCCCTGCTCAGAGCGCATATTATTCTGGCTATTGGCATCAGGCTAGGAACTGCTATAGGCCGCCATGTTTCCATGTGTATAACAGGTTCAACCCGGGATACCTGAGACCAGGTGAGTGTTTCTCTGCACCTTTGCATTCATTCTGCATGTCATGGTTAAATCATCCTCCTTCTGAGCCTCCACCTTCCAGTGGATGGTTCTGTGAAGAGCATGTTTACAATTGAGATTACCAGAACTTGCATCAGAATGTGCATCAGCATGTATGTCTGAATGAGATTATTCATTTCAGTATCCTTAGATATTCATCGCATTCACTTGATGACTGGCTGTGAACTTGGTTGCTCATTCAGATGCATTAATTTCACATTATCTCACGGCTAAGTAGTTACAGACAGCGTTCGAAATGCCATGCCTTGTGGTTCTAATCTACTGAGTGATGCATTGGGCAGAAAGCCCAGTTGTTTGGACTTCATGCAGAGTGAATGCTGCTGCACCGTGAGATACGAGCTCAACTTTATCATTCACTCCTCGTGTACCACCCAGATAGACCTGCCACTCTAGTCTTTAGCACAGAGATACCGTCAGACATCTCTGCTATAATGCTAAGGGAGGACAGGAGGTTTATCTGCTTCAAGTGCATATTTGGCTGACTCTGTGTCTGACTCTGCCAAGTGAGCTTTCGTGTGAATTATGGCTGTTGGTGAAGAAAGGCAGAAAATGCACACCTTGGTCAGAAGTGTTTGGCGTGGGTGTGGAGGTTTTTGGACCGTTACATTAGAATACAGCAGTGGGTGCACAACTACATGCCTGGAAGGCTAAAGTTCTGCCCATTTTGACAGTCTGTATACAAAACCCAGTAATCCACCGCAATCGTTGCTTTATTGGTATACATTTGATTCATGTTACATGACTACCAGATCTGGCATTTGGGGTTTATTTATGATGCCCCACTAAACCCATCTTTTTTATGCTTCCTCTGCTTGTTTGATTTTTGCAGGTGATGCTAAACAATGTGAAACTGCATGTTAAAGGCACGGTTAGCGATTCTGGAGAATAGTTGTTGGTATTTGAACACAACAGCAAAATTCATTCCAGTGTGCACACAGAACATACATATCCTCCATATTGGACAAAAAACATATTGGATTGAAATTGTTTATCGCTCCTTTAATGCGAGCTGCTTCCGTGCCGGATATTTTAACTTGGTAGGGTTTGAATGGATCATCTGCCTGTTGTGAGAAGATAGCAGATTTCCCAAAAGGGGAGATGTTTGGTGATTTGCTATAAATGAGGCGCAGCAGTTGGTTATCTCCTGAGTGATAGGAGAGTGGCTCCCCAGTCTTTATTTCGTGCCACATGGACACAAATCAGGCATGTTCGATGAGGAATATTACCTGTGCTGGAGTCTGACTCCAGACCTACCCTGTGGTTAGGGAATGAGGTTCCCAATGACTCATCCGTGTTCAGCCAGCCATGCGAAGCCAATAACCAGTGTGTCAGCGACACATTTGTAAAGCTGTGTACATTGATTTGGGGGAGACCTAGTTTTAAATAAGTTACTACCACTTAAAATTCCAGAAGAGAAGTACAGTGGCAAGTTTTAAAGGTGGGACGATGTTTTGATGTTCCAGTGTAATAGTTTAAGAAGCTGTTTAATTTATTCTGTGTTTACATTGTTCTCTGAAGTCTACCTTGAAAATATATGAGTTCGGTCGGGTGAAAAATGCCCAGATGCGGTGTTACACTCCCATTTATACCTTATGATATGACCCTTTTTTTTTGGTGGCTCATGAATAATTTGATGAGCTCTGCTCTGATTGGCTGGTTTACAGTGCAATGCTGCGATTATCTCACAGAAGCAACATGGAAAATAAAATGAACTTCTGTGTAAATAAGTTAGATTACTTAGCTAACTTAGCTATGTTAGTTACTTGGAGCTTGCTAGTAGCTAACGTTACCTATACTAGCTACTTGTTTTCCATCTCAACATCAGCACAAAGTAAATTAAGGTTGTTACTCATTATGAAAGTACAAGTAAAATCTTGCAGCATGTCTGCTACTTACAGGCTGCTGTCGGGGTTGTGATGCTAATAAAGGTGGAACTGCTCTTCTCTTCTGTCTCTTCAGTGTGAAACGCTGAGCGAAGCTGCTCGATATCATCCAGGATTGGAGAAACTGTTTGGAAAGTGAAATCTGCTGAGATGTGGGAGCAAATTTTCTGTTCAACCTTAAGTGATGCCACGGTTATATGGTGGTGCCTGTACAAACTGTAACATTTAAGGTGGAACAGAACATTTGATTAAGACTAAGTTGGACCCTTGAAAAAGGTATAAAAATACTGCCGATATCAGCTTCACAGCCTGACTTCTCAACACAGCCTGGTGTTTCCATTCATATGGCTCTGTTGTCGCAGTTTTGCTGGGCTAGAATGTGGGCTGGTGTATGCAAATTTTGGGGGCTTAAATATTAACGAATGAAACAGTTTAGTATTTGGAATCGGCCTGCTTTACCGTCCTGTTCTGTAAATGCAGGACTTGTATCTGATGGAGGAGCAACAGTGTTTGAGGTTTACGGTAAGTCAGTTCTATGTGCTGAACTCTCCTTATACCAACTATCACAATGTGAATACAGTTTTCCATTCTACGGTACCTTTAAAAAGCTGACTGGAATGTGTTCCTGTCTTGGCTCCTCATAACATTTGTAAGCATAGAAACCAAAAATAAACACAAAAACACAAACACATATCTGTTCACATCATTGCTGTTAGCATAGGAAATCAGTGGTGAAGTGACAGGGAGTCTGCTATGTTTAGAGAGAGAGACACGCAGTATTCTCTTAAACCTCTCCTTCATCTCATAGCCCTTTTTTTAAACACTGGTATTCGCTCCATGGTTCCTTCTCTGTTTTGTCAATGTTACTTAATGCAAGGGTTCAGCCAAAAAAAAAAAAGCCTCCTCACACCAAATGTGGACACTCAGCCAGGACATGTTTGGTATCCAACTTTAACGTCTTTAATTTTGTACAGGGTCTACAGAAGTAAGATTATGTAGGTGCTGATAACAGGCAGTGCTAACTTATACCCACTAATTAGCATTCTGCAAACTGAATGTCCAAATCATCGTATACCTTACACATGTCAAAGGGAAGGTTCACTTCAACTTGGCACATAATTAAAAGGTTAAGCTGTAAACTTAGAGTGGCTCGATCTAAAATACTTCATTCTGCAGAAACATAGTTCTGTAGTTTGGAGCCAGAAACCAGCAGAGTTTCATGACATGAAAGTGCCATTACAGAAAGCTGATATATGAAGTGCTCACACATTATTTATGATAGTTCTCAGTTAAAGTTATGGGTTTTTGACACAATATTGTGGCATGTACTGTGTAGAAGTATATGCCAGAAAGTGAATGCTCTTGTATTGAACACAGCAGCAGGGGAGAACTGCCGCGCTTTGAAGGCAGGTCATCTCAGCACTGACCCGACACATGTGCTGGACTGTGCTCAGCCAATTTATTTACATGCTAAAGTCTTCCCTACCACGAGTGCAGTGCTCTTGAGAGCCCTCACCTGCAGCCGCACACGCTCCCAAGGCAACAGTTAGCCAGTAGCTGGATGCTACAGTATTTTACAATATCACTTACGTAAGTTCACTGGCAGGTTTGGGTGATACATAAATTGGCTGCATTAGATTGCATTGGGGGGCAGTCATGGGCTGGAGGTTGGGGAGCCAGCCTTTTGTCCAGAGGGTCGCCGGTTCAATTCCCTGAACCGACAGTAGTGCCGACTGAAGTGCCCTTGAGCAAGGCACCTAGCCCCCAACTGCTTCTCAGGTGCTGTAGATAGGGCTGCCCACCACGCCAGGCATGTGTGCTCACTGCCCCCTCGAGTGTATGTTAACTAGTGTGTGTGTGTGTGTGTGTATGTGGGTGTTTCACTTCACAGATGGGTTAAATGTGGAAACACAGTTGGCATAAAACATCTCTAAACTCTTTACTCTGAGAATGATTGGCCTCACCTGACATGTTTTAAACATCTCAAACATCCCCTTAGTTCCCATCACCGCCACCGTCAAACAATCTGAGCTGACAAGTTTCTCTACAGTGAACCATTTCACATCCACTCCGGTGTTACATTGAATTATGTGGAAATTTCAATCAGATTCGAACCTAAGTAGGTTTATTACGTTCTTCTGATGCAGTGTGATATCTATACAAATGAAAAGAGTTTGAAAGAGGTTTTGAGATCTGGTCTACTGCTGTTTTAGATGTTTAGATATTTATATTATATAATGTTATCTGTCTGTTTTGGTTCCAGTGATCTGGAGTGGGACAGTTGCCCATTTTATTTCCATGTAGCTTTAGCCCATGTACATGGCCTCTATGGTTTGGATGACTGAGGCTGATAGTGGACAAAGATTAAGAGTGATTAAATCAGGTCCCTGAGTGATCGTTTTCTTCCCACACGTACCAAGGGCATCGCTTCTTTTGCAGCTTTCTAACATTTTTCTGTAATTTAGTTAATCACCCCAAACCAAACAAAAGCATGCTGTGTGAATGGAAAGTCTGCGCTGGAGTCTGTGTGACCAGCTCCACATGCATTCTGGTTTAGCAACGGGGTGAGGGTTGTGGGTTGTAGGGGTGGGGGGTGACTAGAAAGATGCTTCTATCTTTGAGAGGATACATTTATGTTGTTGTTCTCTGGAGAACCAGAATTGACTAGGACAGTGGCCTTTTGACAGTGCAGTGTTGACTTTCTTTGGGTCCATTTGTTTTTACACGTTTATAGGTTTGGCACATGACAGTGAGGACATGTCTGTATGTTATATCTCTGTTTACGTTGGCTACTATAACAGTAGTGCACACAGAGGAAAGTGGAAGCAGTTCTGTAAGGAGGAATGAGCCAAGACGTGCAGGGCTGATCAACAGTTAGAAGAACCATTTGGTTGAAGTCATTGCTGCTCAAGGAGGTCACACTAGTTTACGAAAGCAGAGGTTCACATACTTTTGCCATCAAAGATATTTACTGTTAGAGTACTAAGTTCAACAAATGAAAGAAAAACTAAATGCTGTTTTGAGTTACTTGTTTAATTGAATGCTGTCTATCTTTTTGTATGAGTTGAGGTCCGATCGTACTTTAGATCATACATTTACAGTACCAGTCAAAAGTTTAGACGCACCCAACTAAATGGATGTTGTTGGTGATCTTAAAGACTCTACAGCCTTACACTTAACAGTTTCAACTGATGAGATGTCTGAAACAATACATACCCTGATATACCACATATACTCTTGATGTATCACAGTATTATATTTCTGTCATATCTCCTAATATACCTATCTCCCATATCATGTACCTCTAATAGATTTAGTTGTGTAAAAACTTTGATCTCTTTTTCTGCACAGTTTAAAAGCTCTAGTTACTCTTTCAGTTTAGTGAATATTCATGATGAACAGACCAATCTTGTTATATTAGCCTCCATTACAAGTTAAGAAAGTAAGTAAAGTTCCATTTTGGATATTTTTAAGGTGGACTGCATAGTTCCATGACTGCTACTTTATAGATAGATGCCTTCACTGTTATGTCTAAAGTAAAGCATTAAGATAAACATAAGGAAACCTTCTTTGAGTAGTGGCGTCTAAACTTTTGACTGGTACTGTATGTAGAAATTATGTAGAAATTCACAAGATGCTAATAGGTTCACAAACTTTAAAGCAACACTGTAAACAGGTCTAATTACAGTAAGTTCCACATTTGTAATCTGTCAGGTGGTTTCTATTAGTACCCAGGTTTACTTTGCTCTCAAAGCCAGGTGTCCTACAGTGGCATAAAGGCTCTGCTGATTTCCTTGATGAACCCTACTGCATTAACGTACTGTAAGTTATTAGCGAAGTACCTCTGGCCAATAAAAGAAAACAAATGGCAAAATGCAGTTGAGAGATTCATTTGAGTTTCATGGAAGTAGTTTTGTTTATGATCCACTGATTGATTGGAATGAAGTTATATTCACAGCCTCTGTGGGGTGATTTGTGACCCATTTGGTGTTCATTACCAAATAATGGCTCCAGATAGAGAATGATGCCAAGGACAACAAGAAAAAGGTGTGTCTGCTACGGCAATGTCATGATGATACGGTGTCATAAACCTGGCCATGAGTATGTTACAGGGCAAAGGTGATGCTAAGACACAGGGGGCAAGAAATCTGCCTACATGTGGATCCAGCTGGTAGAGAATGAGTCATTTTAGGAATACATCCTTCCCGCTGGGTGACGTCACCCTCAGGAGCTGACCTCTCCACTACCTGCATCACAAATGAATGAGAAACCCCCACCGACCACCCCAGTAGGCCACATTTGTTGTCTATGGTACTAAGAGGGGTGGTCCTGGACTGATCCAGAAAAGCCATTGAGCCTTAATATGTGACAGTAGCAGTAAGGGTGCCAAAAAGGGTCCCTTGGAGAGATGCCAAAGAACGCCACTGTTAGTTCTCTAAAGAACCGTTTCCATTTTGCAAACAATGAAATGAAAATGCTTTAAAATGTTGGGGAACTTTACTGCCCACATCTTGTTTTCATAAAATAAAAATGCTTTGCACAATGATGTCATTGCCTACAAAAAAGCTGCTGTCACATCATCTTGCTTTAATGAATAACAAACATTAGTTTGACACATATCTGGTGAGAATGTCTTTTTATGTATCATAAATTGTGTGCACGCTTTCTTTTGTTTGCTTTTCCACAGCTTACCAGTAAGGGTGAGAAAATGAATGAATACATTGATGGATTTCATCAAAACTGGTTGATTCTTCTGTCAGTTTATCACTATTCCAGTTTCTATTGTCTCTATTGTCAAACGTTTCAAAGTGTTAGAACATGTTTGTACAATATATGTCACATGTAAATCTGCTTGTTTATGTGCGACTAGAAGAGCTACTATGTCTGGGATTCTAGGTCTGCTTTTTGGCTGTCCTTAAAGAAAGACAGCCCTGATCATGTTAGGCATTGTTCTGGCACCTTCAGAAAGCGATGACATTGAAGTGATTTCAAAACAGTAAAAGATGCTATTTTTATGAGCATTGATCTCAGCACATCGTATGCCATGGTAAATGTTCTGTCAGCTGCTTGTATTGGTTGGATCTTGAGAAATGAATGGGCCAGTGATGCAAATTTGTCTCCATACAGTTCTAAGTTTAAGTTAGCTTAACTTAGTTTTAGCTTAACTTAGTCAGTTCTTGATTCCCCTCTTTACTTTGCAGTAAAGTCATCTACTGTCCCTTTTCAGGACCTTTTTTCCTCCTAACGATCTCTCTCTCAGTCTTCTTGAGGAACAAAGTTCACAGTAAAGACAGATGTGTGAAACAGCTCTGCCAGAATGGGGCATTTTTCTTAGGAGGGCATAAATCATTCTGGCTCAGGTATTTGTACTGCCTTTTTTGTTAGCATATTTGTGGTGCTGTTCTGACAGAGTCGTTTGGTTGAATGGTCTTCACATTTTCTCCCTGCTTAATACTGAAGCTGGTGTCATCCTACTGTGGCTGTCTAACTAGAAGTACACTTGGCTGGCAATTGGATGCAGCTGCTCGGACATGGAAACCCATTCCATGAAGCTCTCTACACACTGTTCTTGAGCTAATCTGAAGGCCACATGAAGTCTGGAGGTCTGTAGCAATTAACTCTGCAGAAAGTTGCTGACCTCTGCGCACTATGTGCCTCAGCATCCACTAACGCCGCTCCTGTCATTTTACGTGGCCTACCACTTTATGGCTGAGTTGCTGTCGTTCTGGTGTATCTGTCCTTCCTTTTGGCTTATGTGTACATAAAAACGTAACATGTCCAAACAAGAGAAGCGTGAAGCGAGTCCACCAATCAGGGTACAGTGGTCACTTTGTTTTGAGCTTGTTTTGACCCGTTGGACAGAGCTTGGTTCTAGCTAATGGAACCTGTTCTCCTTCAGTGTTCTGTGCCTATGACCATGTGAACAGACATCAGTGTCAGTCTAATTAATGACCTTCTATTAAAGACTGGTGGACTGAGAGACACTAGAGTCTCTTCACCTACACTGAGCTGATTAAGAGTCTTGTTCCAGAAATGATAATAGGACATTAGAGCCATAATAAATCATCCTACTGTTACTCTCCATACTTAAGTACATTTGAAGGTAAATACTTTAGTACTTTTACTCCAGTGGAGGTCTAAAGGGAGGAACCTCTACTTTTACTGGAGGAATATTTTACTATGGGTATCTCTTCTTTCAAGTACATGGTTTATGTGCTTTGTCCAGCACTACTGTTAGTCTTATTGCCAGAGTCTGTTTGAGGTATTTTAGCATGTTTGTTTGTTAGCAGTCATGGGAGGCTTGTCTAAATGCTCTTATGCAGCGCCGCTTGGCTCTTAAATGAAGCGTAGCTTCTTTAAATCTGATCTCAGTTCAGCGCCAGCATAATGACAATGTCTTTGTAAATGGAGCGTGGCCTGATCAGCTGTGATCTCAGTGGGTGTCTGCTTTGAAAGTCATAGAACTATTAGCTGCTCCTCGGACTTCTCAGCGAGGCATGATTAAAGGAATGAGAATCAGTTTACAGCGTTACTGGCTACGCACAAAGCATGCAAACCAGGAAGCCACTTTTCTTCACTTGCTTTTAATCATGGTGGCTGCTTGGATGGAATGCATGCTCAGTCAGACAAATTCATGATCTCACTAATCATCCTCGATCATGTTCATTTTACCATGAGGTGATTTGAATTCAGCTAGAAGGTTTTAAATTGCCTAAATGATTGGAAGATGTAGTCACTGCTGTTCTAGAGGCTGCATGACGTGTTCCATGTTTCTCACAGCAGTTGCGATCACCTGTTTTCTGTTTGATTTGATTAGATTGTACAACAGCCACGGTGGTCAAACTGCACAGACTTAATCTCTAAAAAATGCAGCGAGTGATTGCTTGAGGCATTCAGTAGAACACGAAGTGTCTATGTTTTCCAGGGTCTGTCAGTAAGGAAAATCCTCAGGGCTTCAGTAAAGTTAGGACTGGACAGGAAGTTAATGTATTTCTTATGAAACTGTTTAGTTTAGAATTTTATTAGTGGCTCTTTTTATTTTGTTTCTATTGCAAATTTGTAAATTCCCTAAATTGCCTCCTTTTCTTTTCCATTTTTCAAATATATTGTTAAGCACATTGAGCTGCAATTTTATATGTCAGGATTTGTAAAAATATTTTATTTACAGTAATAAACAATAAAAAATACTATATATTGGCACCCCTGGTCAAGTCATATGTTTTGTTGGTTTGTGAAACTATGTTAACACATTATCTACAGTTGTTTTTTGCACGGTTACTGTTTATTTGCTGTATTAAAAAATAGTAAATTGCACGAAAGTCATGGCACGTTTTATGTTATGCTACATTAAAGGTAAATAAAGAAACCATATGCTACAATTTGGGGAAAAGATGGCATATTAAAGTCTGTTGCCTGTAGATGATGTGTTAAATTATTATCACCTAAAAAAAATCAACAAAAGATGAAATTTGACTGGATCTTCAAACTTTTCCACGCAACTTCATGTGTAAAACAAAGCAATACAGACATTATCATCATAAATTATGTGCAGCTATAGTTATGATGGTTGGATTAAAGTGCAGAAAACTAATCCATAAATAATTAAACTATAAAAAAAAACAATCAAAGACAACAACTCATAAAAAGTTAAGCTCAAAAAAATCAATTGCTGTTAAAATGATCATGAACGAGGCCCCAAAAACCTTAATAAACCTTAATAGTCAACGCCAACTGTGAAAAAAACTTATACTTTCCATTCTTTCAAGATGAAGGCAGGACAAAGATCTTATTTAGCCAGTTTTTTTAAAAACAGTGAGGAGAAATAGACTTCCACCTCCTCAAAATAATCCTTTTGGCTACCACCATGCCAAACATGAAGCACGATTGCTGGAAATGTGGTAAGGACAGCAACCAAGAAGGATTAATTCAGTGTCTGTAGAGATCACTATGTTTTAGACACATGAATACATCATAAGACATCCATCCAGAAAGTGGAAACCTTTGGACAGAACCTAAATGTATGAGCTAAAGTCCCCTCTGCACTAATGGATCATTCACAGAGTGGAGAAACGGATGGGCAGATTCTTTGCGGTTTTGCTTTTGATCAAAGCAAGTGATCAAGTGATCACCTGTGCAGAACCTCGAACTGTATAAGCGGAATCCTGGAATTCATGGAGCATGTCTGAGAGCACAGCACCAACATCACCCACTGATAAGCTACATGACCGGAAAACAACTATATAATGAAAGAAGATCACAGTGTAATAAAATAAATAAACAGTGATGATGAAGCAGATACTGATAGTTGGACTGTTTGGTGTAGTGATGTAGAATAATGAGGCACTGACAGAAGCAAAGTGCCATCAATAAACAGTTTTGTGGCATGTCAGTAGTTATGAATTATTAGTAGTAATGGTGCATGTTTGTGTGCATGTGTTTTTCCTGCAGATATTGATGAATGCCACGTTCATAATGGAGGCTGTCAGCATAAGTGCGTGAACACTCGAGGCTCCTACCACTGCCAGTGTAACCCGGGCTATCGCCTGCATGTGGATGGACGTACCTGCATCGGTAAGGGAACATACAGTACATTCAATTGAATATGCACTACATGCCTACAGATATATAGACTCCCATTCAAATTAGTGTATGCAGCTACTTTATGAGTAGCAACTGACTCAGGTGTTCAATTGCATGCACACACATCTTGTATAATCTGTATAGATAAGCACAGACCATTAGACAAGAATTGTCTAGAATGGTATAAAGGGGCTGTGAAGCAGTGGAACTGTGTTCCAACACCAGTACTTGGACTCACTTTTTGTGGCGGAATGCAATCAAATCTTTACAGTAATGTGGCTGTTAGTGTAGCAAAGGGGGACAAAGGGGGATTTGGGAAGAGTGAACCGCTACCATTATATTGCCAGTGCTCTTCTATGGAGTTTATATAAGATCTCATTGTGTGAATATATGTGCTCAACTGTGTCAGCAATGGGTGCAACTTCCAGTAGCTGAAGAGCTAATAACTGTATTGAATACCAACCAGTATAAGTTTATAGGTTTATAGTTTATATAACTAATTTCAAAGGTTTCAGTTAAAGCTAGCATATTTGTAGGAGTTGTAGTTCAAAACATTCCAAAATGATCTTAAATTATCAACAGAGTGTGACAAAATGATTGGGTCAAAGACATCTATGTATAGCGTTGCAAAGATATCTACTGAAGTTAGCCTGATAACCTACTAGCCCTGGCCCACCCTGCCTCACAATACCACTTGGCACCTCAGAAGGTGATGGTGAGTCACTATAATGTCAGTCCAACATGAGAGGGTAAAGAAGTCACACCGCTCTGCCAGCAATTTGTAATATCCTGTCAATCATGTTAAAGGGCCCGCTCCTGGTTAGATCATTTAATGACAGGTAGTTAATGATAGGAACCTTGAGCTCCACAATGGCACAAAAAAAGTGATATGAACAGAAGCAAATTAAAAGTGCACATTAACATTACTTCTTTTGACTGCTGAGGATACTCTTGGTGAGTAATGGGATGAAGTCTGATGCTGAATTCGCAGTGTTTCTTTTAGACTGGTAAGAACTGCAGAGGGAGGAGGACGGACTGTGCATTTCTGGTGATATGTTGGCCCCAATGGTTTGGAGTATGAAATCAACAGGCCGCATCATCTTACAAATTGCTGGTTTAAAGAGTGCAATACTGATTACTATGTTAGTTATAGTAAACAGGAGAACAGGAGAAACTCACTTAAATAACGAAATATTATTGTATTATATAAACATTATTATAAATATTATATTAACATTATTGTCATGTGTCACGCAAGGTTATGTTTGGAATCTTCATTCACATTTTTTGTTATTTTAGTTTTGTGTTCAACAGTTTAGTCTGCAGTTAGAGAAATGGAGATTGCGTTATCAGTTTATAGTATATAGATAATGTACTATAGGTACTATGGGTACTATACTAAGTATGGGTACTACTAAGGCCTACACAAGTAAATGAATATGTTGAAATCCACACTATGAAGTTATTATGACAGCTCTTTATATCGACATCTATAGATTCCAAAAAATGTTTCTGTTTTTATACAGGCATGTAAAATATATAAGCATTATAAAAGGCATCTGTCCAAACGTCCAAAGGGACATACTCCATTATTATTCTGTGACTGATCATTGTGCTTAGTATGATACAAAACAAACAATTCAGTGTTTTATCACCCATCCTTCCTCCTGCTGATATCGATAAATCACTGATGATCAGCCCACCACTGTGGACGGGCTGTGGTTTTAATGTGTGTATAGAACTTAGAACCTCCATCCAGATTAGAAGAACACAATGAAACGAGGGTGTTCAGTAGGTCATGTCCTGCTGTCATGGATGGGGTGAAGAAGTGTTGTAACTTGTCTACTTAGTTAATGAAATTCACCTTCTGCTCACTCTGCCGGTGTATCAGAAACATGTTTTTGTTGCAGTCCACACCTGTTAGGCAGAAAATGTCAGTGCAATTATTAACAATTTCACTTCCTGTAATCGTCCTCCACAGGGACATGAAGAGAGCAGGGAAAGGAAGATTTGTGTCTAGCGCATTCTGTACTGCATCATTATGTGGTCATTTAATCAGACGTGTGACCCTTCGCTGTGCTTTATATGGTTATTCAGCTGCAGAAACACAGGAGATGAGTCTGTAATTGCTGTAATGGAGAGATACGGAACTGTAGCTATTTTGTACAGGTTCCTGAAGCAGTTTGTGTTGGGTCTGTTTCTGAAATTTAGAGCTTTTGAAAATGATGGGTCATTTTTATTGACGAAAAAAAACCCAAAATTGATTAAGAAATCTCAGTTTAGGAGAATGATTAAGAACTGAGCACTAGACTTCTGACCACAGTGCTGCTCTAAGCTGGATAGTTCGGCTTTTCTTATCCCGTGGTGAACAGTAATGCAGTATATTATATATTTACCATTTATTCACCATACCTTCCAAAAGACCATAAAAGCCTAGTTTTAAGTTTTAAGGAGCCAGTGTCTGACCCGAGGTTGCCTGATTGCTTTGATAGTTTCCAGCTGCCAAATTAATGAAAATCTATCCAAAAGGTGCATTAAAAACAGTATAAAAATAATACATCACTTAACCAACATCACATTAATAAACAGATTCTGTGTATATGATCAGTTGACGTCTTTGAAAAAGTTGTCGTTAGATGGTACTGCCAACCTTTAATAAAAAAAGGTATTTACTGTATTACTACTGACAAAAACCAAAAGCTCTTTGCATAAACGTATCATTCGATCATTTAGTCTCAATTCCTAGACATAGACACTTAACAGATCTTGTGCCAATCCACTTTCCTACTAACTATGAACAGTCAGTAATTCAGAATGAACTGGATAATGTATTTTATGTTAGGCCTGAACACACATACGGTACACCAATAATGAACTGGGTACATTAACTGCTGAGGTCGATTGCTAAAGACATGTGGTGCATGGGTGGGACAATTACCTTTACAGTACTGCTTAAAAAGTATGGCATTAAAAGTTTTTATAGATGATGTTTATAGTTAGTTAGACAGCATTCAGATTTTATCTGCATTATCAGTAATACAATAAATACATTTTAAATACTTTTTCAAAATAGTCCAAATCTTGTCCACCCAGCATGTTTAATCATTGATCTTCAACCAATAAAACAGCATGTTTTTGACTGGGCTGTGAACTCCAACTTTTGGGTTCTATGGGTTGAGCCTCCATTTAGTTTTCACAATATATAAGACTAAACTATAAGACAAACACACGTCCAATAATCAAACACTACCAGAGTCCAGTAGTACAGAGTAGATATTTTACACCCTGTAAGTACTAAAATCCTACATTACTGTATGGGTTACAAGCAATAAAGATGCTTTGTTGACCATTCCAGTACCATACTATGATGAAATATCAGGGGAGGCCAGGCCTCCTGCGGTGAGATGTTGCCACTGTTTGATTTGCAGGTCAGGTCAGAGCTCTGGTTAAGCATATGGTTTCTTTGGTATGTTTTACAAACACGGTTAGTGCTATTTTGTTTATAGTTTATTTATTCATTTATTTCCGTTTATTCATTTATTTATATTGTACAGCTACTTATATAGCTACATATGTATATATGTAATCCATATTAAATCTTGTAATCAGTTGCGACTGTGTGGGCTTTATGTGTGCAGCAAGGTTGGTTGGGTCTTTCTGTGCTGGAGTGTTGGGTATTTGGGGCAGTGTTAATGTCTACCACACCGTGTGTTGTTGAAGTCTCCTGCAGCCCTAGCAGAGGGGTTCTGATGGATGAATTGTTCAGTGATAATTGTAAATCTACAGACTGCCCTCGCTGTATATGGTAGATGTTTCTAGTGAAATGTACCTAATAAACTGACCGCTCAGTGTGTGTTTGCAGCTGTCCTCTCCTGCAGTGTTGGCAATGGAGGATGTGAGCACTACTGTGTCCAGCAAACAGCAGCACACTTCCAGTGCCGCTGTCGGCCCAACTACACACTCGCGGAGGACAGCAAGCACTGCACCCGTGAGTGTCCGCTTTCAAAGCCATGTCCTCACCAATGACGTTTATGAATCCCCATCAACATGTCACCTCACACTTACAGACGTTGTACCAAACACTTACAGAAGCCTGCTCAGTTGTAATTTGGGAATTGCCATGACTGAAATATGAGAAGTGCCTGTGTTATAAGAAAATGACGAATGGGAATGTTGTGTTCTGTGTGCTGCTGCTCAGTTCTTATATCAAGTCTGGATACATTTAAAATACTGAAAGCGCTTTATAGAAAGGTGCACTGAATTAAATGTCACATATTTCCATTCCGTCAACTGGCTGGGATACAGGGGAGAGCGGGGTGTCTTGTCACATGGGTAAATTGTCACACTGGTAATTTTTACAGCATCAGATAGATATTAGTTTTGGGCATCTGCTTGGTCATATACTGTCTGGGAAAGGCAAGACACACTGTGAGCTGTGGTGAGCACGTTTTCCACATTATAAAGTAAAAGACTAGAGCAAATATTTTTTTGTATTAATTTTCATCTCATAAAAGTCTTCGGGATTATACATCTGTACTTAGTAAAGTTAAAGCTCTGTTACAGTTTTGCTAATGTCCCGCACTAAAGCTAACTTTACAGTATAACAAACAGCAGCAAAGCCCTGCCACGCTCCAGAACTAACATAGCAATTAGTCGAATCAAGATCAAACATTAATCAAGCTTTTTTTCTGAAGTGCCATTTTCTTTTAATTAAAATAAATAAATAAATAAATAAATAAATAAAACGAAGTAAAACAAATTAAATGAAAGTACAAATTAAATACAATAATAATAATAATAATAATAATAATAATAATAATGACAACTGATAACCAAACAATGAGTTGATTACTCTTTGTGGGGGCCAAAGTGCTTTGGACATTTATATGTAAAGTTCATAGGGAATAGCAATAACAAAAACAGAAAACCGATGCCTTTCTTAGTTATTAGATTTATTATCATAATTTTTAGTGTACTGTCACTTTAATACCGGAGGTCTGCACGCTTATGCTTGGTAGTGGTGGTTTAGTGTGGGAGCTGGGGTCTCGGAGCTATACAGTTTTCTAACCGTGTCACTGTTTGTTGTAGAAATAACTTACCTTTAGACTTACTCTTGTTAAAATTGGATTGGGCTTTACCTGAACTGCCCAGAATAAACCCTTTTGTGGAAGTTTTTTCCTTCTACGAATGCAAGTCAAGAAGTGGCTTCACGCGGGTTTAGCTCCCACACTCTTATTTGTATAAAAATCCAGCGTAGTGTCCTCCACATAGTGTGACAACCTACCTGCTGAATCATGTGGCAGCTTGTCACATGTGCACACTCTCTAAAATACTTATAGGCATGTACTGAAACAAGATACGTAAATTAAACAAATGCAGAATGTATGGCTGAGACTTTCTTCTTTCGTCTGGCATGCAGTTTGTAACGTTATGATCTACTGATCCCACAATATATAAAAAGTGTGACAAGATGCCCTTCAGACCTTGTTACCTCAAGATGGAATATTTGTAGTTTGTACATCAGTGTGTTTTAGTATGATCTTGTTTTATTTATGCCTGATTCATAGTTGAAAGGCGGTGACCTGTAGTTACATGCATGACGCATTTGAATGCATATTCAGTCCACAGGATGTTCTTCATATGGGCCTTTGCTAATATTCTCTGTGTTTGGATCTCTCCAGTGGCTGACCCATGTGCGGTCAGGAACGGAGGCTGTTCTCAGGAATGCCGCAGTGATGGAGGAAAGGCCCGCTGTGGATGCGGCCCAGGCTACACTTTGGCGGAGGACGGCAAAACCTGTGAAGGTAAAGAAAACGATATACGATATACTAGATCATTATTAGCAGCAATATTTAGACAAACTTGATACTATTTCTTACTTATGGTTATTATAAAATTGTAACAGAAGAGTTTTATTAACCGTCTAGTGCAGTATAATAGCTTTTACTGCGTATTTATGCTGTATATATGTAGATTTATGTATATTTATGTACTGTACTCTATGAAACACGAGTGCCTTAACAGAGCATTGGCATCAGATCGGTAGTTAAATGAGTCTGGATATTGGAATGAGTATCGGAAGAGAACAGGTTAGATTACTGGCTTTAAGTGTTTAATGTCTACCATTCAACTTGATTATAGGGCACAACATTTATTTGTTTAATTAATTAATTAAAGTTGCTTTTTTGAAGATTTGCAATTTTCTGTCTGCAAGTGTCACGCGTCCCTCTGGCTCTGTATTGAGCCTAGCCACTAGGGACTCCATTCCCCAGGATTCCCTGGGTAAGCAAGTGACCTCCAGTATGCAGCCAGCAACCTATCCCAGATCGACCTTTCCTGATTACTGATGTGTGTCACCTGTGTCCTGGTCTTTTTAAGATGTCTGTTTAGCCCTTTGCAGCATTGTGTCTGTATATTCAGTACATGCCGAGCCTTTCTCTTCTCGCTGTGATTTCTGGTTGGTTGACTTTTGGCCTTCTTTTTTTCCACTGTGTTTTTGGATCTCCCTTTTGTGTATGTTTGTCTTTGTATCGACCCTTCACTTGTTTCTGACTTCGACCTTGTATTGTGATTTGGTAATAAACCTTTTTTAGCCTCATCTGCGCACGTCATACCTTGGCCCGATCCTTACAGCAAGTGCCATTAGTACAGCAGCATTAAACTTTAAGTGGGAATGTGTTTCCTAATAACACTGAGGCTGGCACTCTATAGATGCCTATAGGTAGACCAGTTAGAAGCAACCAGCACCCGCTTGCAGTGACATCACTCCAACAACTGAGCCTTCAGGCCTCAAGCTAGAAAAAGTGGATATGCTAGTCCAAAAAACAAGCACCACCTAAATGTGTTGGAAATAATCACAGTTTAACGCATGATATTGGTCAGACAAATCAGATTAGATATTAGGTATTGTGAAATCTCAAATCTGATTATACTGTTATGGTTCTGAATAATTATTCTGAACTATTATTATTTTATGCTACATGGTGAGAATTTAGTTTTGCAAGCAATAAGTGCAATTTTTTTTTGCATGCTATCTTATTATACATCAGACTTTTAAAACATTGCACATATTTTTAAGCTGGTGATACAGGCAGGGAACCATGGAGATGCTTAAATAATAAAGTAATAAATTAAAAATTTTATATTCTAAAATTGATTGCCTTTTCATGCTGTAGGCTGCTGTACAGCCTTTCAGTTCATCAGGTTTGTTTGTTGGCTTGGTTGTTATTTCTTCTGTGCTGACCTCGTAGCTTGTCCTTTGCTGGAGGGGAGAGGATTTAATGTTGCTGTTATTTCCTTTTTCTGGTGTGCGAATGTCTCTTTTGCATATTGCAGATGTTTTAAGTATATCCTGAAGCTGTTAGTGGTATTTCTGTTGCTTATGCTGTTCTGAATTTTGCTGTGTGTCTGTTTCTGTGTATCTGTGTGCGTCAGACATTGACGAGTGTCAGGCGGGTCAGACGCAGTGTGCCCACGGCTGCCGTAACACCAGAGGCTCCTTTGTTTGTGTGTGTAACGCTGCCTATGAGCTGGGAGCAGATGGCAAACAGTGCTATCGTGAGTTACACTCTATGAGTCTGCACAGTACACATGTCACAAGTCAATGGGCGATTTATATCAGGCTGTAATGTTTCATTCATTGCATGTTACGTGTATTTCACACATTACAATATGTATTTTACTGTCTAAACAGTCATTATGTACAAGAAAATAGTTTTCAGAGTCATATATATATATAAAATATATTAAACTGAAGATTACACAGAAGCCTCAACATTTTATTAATTCATTTTTGTCAGAATTTATTTGCTCTTTGCCTTTTTTACAGCTTCAGTTCTTCCTTTGGGAGACTTGCTTTCTGTTCTTCAGAGAAATCTGTAGGGAGGTTTTTTCCACACCTCCAAAGTTCAGTCTTAGAAGCTGGTTAAATGTTGTGACTCTCACAATTAAAAGAAGGGCAATTACAAATTTAGACCCCACATCTCAGATGTCCAGCAGTTATACAGTATATACTGTTATAGCAGTATATCAGATATACAGTTTTTCCTCAATATCTGCTTGTTGCCAGCTACAGATCATTCTTATTAATTATTTAATGATTTATTATTTGTTATTATTTATTGAATTATTTATTTATTATTTGTTATGTATTTTCGATCAAACTTTTTCGATCGAACAAATTATTCCTCTAAAGTTTATAGAAAGTTGGCTGGATTTTCAGCTTCTTAAAATCTAAATAATAATTTAAACTCCACGTCCTTTGACGTTTTCCTTCCTTAGGCATGAGGATTATCTAATCTCCTCAGTAGCAGTGCCTGATAATTAATAATTGTAAATCAAAAATTAAATTGTAAATGAAATCAGTGAAGTGTGTTGACTCTTGCACAGTAGTGTGATGGTCTCCCTGTCTCGGAGAGTCGAGGCACTGGATGCTGGTTTATTTATTGTAGTGTGTCTCTCTGCCGTGTGATAGGGATTGAGATGGAGATTGTGAACAGCTGTGAGGTGAACAACGGCGGCTGCTCACATCACTGTCAGCACTCTACCAACGGGCCGGTGTGCAGCTGCAATCAGGGCTACCAGCTCGACGACGACCTGAAGACCTGTATTGGTAAAGAAGAGCACAGCCTGACAACAGCCTACCAACCTTGACCTGACTGAGCTCCTTCTGGGTGAATTGCTTGTTGAATTGTTGTGGTTTGTGTTTGTGTGTCAGATGTAGATGAGTGTGTGGATGGAAGCTCTTGCTGTGAGCAGGACTGCACAAACTACCCAGGAGGCTATGAGTGCTACTGTGCTGCTGGCTACAGGCTCAACACCGATGGATGCAGCTGTGATGGTGTGTTGCTGAACTTTAGTTAAAATGAGATAATAAATTCAGGGTGTGTTAAATTGTATTTTTGTCATATTCCTGGTATTTATATTTATTTGAATATCACTTTTTTATTTTTATAAACACATTCTATTTTATTTTAAAACAGCAACATAAGGAATATTAAAAATCACTGAAATATATGTTTAGATTTGATTTAGAGTTGTGGGCAAAAGTTTGGGCACCCTTGCTCAAATGACATTTTTTGTTGATTTTTGTGTGTACACTTTTATACACAATTACTTTATATTTGCTAAATTTAATAAATTAGGGAAAAAATAAAGCATAAAATATATAACGTACAAAATAAATGGTAATTTTTTTTGTTGTATTTATATGTTTTATTCTATATGTTATTTTTTGTTAAATCAACGTTGTTTAATATATTATGTTTTCTTAGATCAATGAAACGTTGTGAAGAGAAATTTTATTGAGGCATTGAGCAGGTTTCTATGGAATCATAATAAAATCAAGTGGTTATGAGATCAGAGATTCTTTGTATGTAATATTGCATAAATATGTATTGATAATAATGAAAGCTGTGCAGCTGTATGACGAGCCCTGACGGGTTAAACTGTGATTGCAGACATAGACGAGTGTCTGGCTGAGAATGGAGGCTGTGATCACACGTGTCAGAACAGCGCTGGATCCTTCCAGTGTTACTGCAGAAGGGGTCATCGCCTGGCCGAGGACCGCCGCTCCTGCATCTGTGAGTCAGACCTCCCTGAGCTCCCTGCCAGCACATGGGATCAGCTGGACAGTAGATGAAGTATTTTGCTTTGACACAGTGTTAATTTAAGTCCAGCTGGATACAAATGAATACACTAATCAATTTTGCACTGGGGATTTTGCTGTGTGATGTCAGCGTTGTCCATCTCACTTTCACTCATCACATCCTGTAAGCTATACTTCTACTTCACTTCTATTAGTGAAGTGTTTAGCCTCTCAAATGCCTTTTGAGGGTTGTTTTTGGATATTAGATATTAGATATATTAGATATTAGGGTTAAACTGAAAGGGGGTATTTGGATCATGTCATGGCCTTGTTCACATCAGCCATATGTCTAACTGTGTGCGTATAAAGAGATAAATGTTTCAGTTCCTCCACAGTTTATGTGCAATTTGTGTAAAAGAATCATAAATATACATAAATATGCATTAATATGAAGCTCAAATTATCAACAATAATATAAAACAAGCAGCATCAGGAATTTAAACAGTATATAGTGTAATAAGTATAAATGATTATCAAGGGCACCAAAAGCTACTTGAGAGCCCTTATATTAAATCTTCAGCCTGCCAAACATGAGTGAGTGAGGTGCTTCCTGTTAGACATCACATGACAGAAATTTTTGTTTTCCAATACTAATATTTAAATATTCAGTATCAGGCACTAACAATGCTGTATTCAAATGACTAAGCTTTTAATAGCGGACTGTTTAACTGCAGCACTTTGTTGGGCAGTGTATAATCTCTAGGGGTGACCCTTTCCCAGAACCTACAGCGGCCGTCAGGTTTCTGTGCCACCGCCTCCCTCGATTACATTTAGCTTCTTCGTGTTTTCCCTTCTTTGATGGTAAGAATTCAAACAGAAAGCTGATGACTGAGACGCTCAATGTCAGCGCCAGCATTTAAGGTGGAACAGGAAAATACATATAGGAAGCTGGCATATAAGAAACTGCTGACGTATAACAAATCTTTGAAGATTTAAGCAAAATATCCTACCTGGAGTTTTATGTACCAGCGGAGCTACTGATAAAATGAGGGCCAGTCTTCTTTCTGCATCTTCAAATTAATGCTATGGCACCACCAAATTTAAGCTGCTGTTTTGCCGGCAAAAACACAAAACTTGAAAGGAACTCTGTACGTCTAGTCTTTGGTCCGTACTGTAGAAACATGCTGGTGTTACATGGCAGCCTCCGTCAGAAGAGGACCTGGTCTAATGTCATTCTAAGCTGATGATGTAGTTGCAGGTAATAAAATCACAGTTATATAATATTCTGCTTGTGCTAATAGAGCCTCCCTAAATCTTACACACTGCATCCTTTAAGGTCAATATCTAAAAGCAGTCTGTCATGATCGAACACTGTGCTACTCCAAAGGAAGAAATACACAGCTAACAACATCACATCACACAGTGTAAGTGTATGCTATTTCAGGATAGATTTCTGACAGGATTGGATCAGATTCATTATTTATTCCTTCTATATCCGACCCTCCTGAAATCGGCCTGATGCCTGGTATCAGATTGTGTCATTGCTATTTCACATCTATTAAAAATGGCGCTGTTGGCCGGATCCTGCGACAAAATGCATCACTCTTAAGTCTGCACGTGTTTGTGTGTGTTGTCAGTGCTAGAAGGAGCAGTTGAAGCACTGAACAGTGGTCCTGCGGTGGAGAGGCCCAGACCACAACTGGCTGTCCTACAGGACTACGAGCCTTTGGAGCGCTATGATGACTACGAGGAGGGCACCAGCGAGCTGCGAGCGGAGAGCACACTGGCTGAGAAATTTGGTTAGGCACGGTTTTTATCACAATCCTTCAGATCATTTGCAGTTGTATGCAAAAGTTTGAGCATCCCTGGTCAAATAGCACTGCAAGCTATAATATGGCGGTCTATCATTTTCAAGAGGGGAGGAAAATAATTATTTAGTTGGCTTTGTGTTTTGTGTTAAGTGTGGTTTAACTTCACTGGCACAAGAAAGATGTTACATCTCTTTGTCTTTCTCTTTCTCTCTCTCTCTCTTTCTCTCTCTCTCTCTCTCTCTCTCTCTCTGTCTCTCTCTCTCTCTCTTTAGTGTGTCTAAATGACTCCTTCGGCTTTGACTGCAGTTTGACCTGTGAGGACTGTGTAAATGGAGGTGTGTGTAATGCCCATAGAAGTGGCTGTGACTGCTCAGATGGATGGACAGGAATCATTTGCAACCGGAGTGAGTATCTGAGAAAGACGTCTGCTCGAAATAACAACTACATGAGCTATGAAAAGATATTAGTCACGGACGAGTAGTACATCTATTTTTGTGCCTCACATCCATGATGCAGCATGTCCTGAGGGCCAGTTTGGACGGAACTGTTCATTCAGCTGTAAATGTAAGAACGGAGGTGTTTGTGATCCTGTGACTGGGAGCTGTCGCTGCCCGCCAGGCGTCAGTGGAGACCTCTGCCAAGACGGTCAGTCCAAAAGATTCTAAATGTTCCAGAGAAACATGCATGACATTGTACATCTGAGAAACTGATACTTTCTATAAGTACTATAGGGGTGTAGATGTCTGACCATCAATGACCATCATTTTTTTAAATATAGTGCATCATAAGTTTTAAAAGTACACTGAATACATGAAATACATGAGAAATTAATACAGTAGTGATATATAGACATATATATCATAAAATGTGCAGCTTTTTTTTAATTTTAGATTTGAAACCCACCTGACTTTTTATGAACACTTATTTTATTGAATCACCACCCTTTTAGGCTAACAGGTTATTGTCAGTGCATATGGAGTCTAATGTACTGTGATGAACAGACGCATGAATAACTGCTGACAGAATGTATCTGTTGTCCACAGGCTGTCCTAAGGGCCTGTATGGAAAGCACTGCAATAAGAAATGTAACTGTGCCAACAACGGCCGCTGCCACCGCACATATGGAGCCTGTCTGTGTGACCCGGGGCTCTACGGACGATTTTGCCACCTGCGTGAGTCTGACAATCACTCTTAACGTCAATCTCTGACAGGGAGACAACTGAGTTACTAAATCTGCAACATGCAACATTTCAGTTTTGTTGTTAATGTGTTTTCATAATGCATATTAAGATAACTGTAACTTCTTTCTGCTACTGGATCTGCTGCTTATTTTCAGTGTCCATAATTTTATTTTTGGGGTCTACTAGAATAGATTTACATTCATCATCAGAAGAATAGTTGCACAAAGAGTTGCGCCCAGAAGGAATCAACTAACACGAATGAAACTTGGTGGGTAGGTTTGACATGGTGAGACAAGCAAATGATGTTCACGCTACACCGCGCATGTGGCTTAAGCAAGGATGGACTTTACCGCTGTATCTGACTGACGCAACAGCCACCATTGTGGACATTCAGCGAGCAGTGATGTCCTCCATGAGTCATCCTGTCAGTGCCAGCACCACTGGCAGACGACTGCACGACGCAGGACTAAATGCATGCAGACCGTTACAATGACTGTCCTTAACACCACATCAACATCACCAAAGACTGCAATGGTGTCGTGCCAGACTGTCATGGAGAGACTGGCAGCGGGTCATCTTCAGTGCCTAGTCACGCTTTTGTCTTGGTGGAGATGACCAACGAATCTGTGTGAGGCCTGGTGTCACTCCACCTCCACCCCTACTGCAACATCTGCAGGAACTGTGTGAGAACATTCAAGCTGCATGGGATGGATTATCACAGGACACCGTTAGGAGCCTCTGCAACTCCATGCTGAGTCATCTGGCATGATGCGTTAGCAAACTGAGAGACACTACTTCTGTATGTGTAGCTCAATAAATATTGTCCATACCAGTCTAAATTTATCATCATTTATTGCTCCTGGTAACCTTTATGAGTGAAACGGTTTACATGCACAAAAAGCTTCAACACAAGAAAAGCTAGAAAGGAATAACAGGCCCTCTTTAAATATTTTCTCTTTCACTAAAATTTTGCCCCCGTTTCGAGCAGCGTGTCCTAAGTGGGTGTTCGGACCAGGCTGCTCTGAGGAGTGTAAGTGTGTCCAGCAGAACACACTCGACTGTCACCGGCGACACGGCAGCTGCATCTGCAAGCCTGGCTACCAGGGAGACAAATGTGAAGAAGGTCAGAATTCCCCTTCAGTGTCTTCGGCTACATCTAAAACGTCACAAATGCCGTGTGATTATACAGTATTCTGAGGCAAAAATGGCCCAAAGTTATTTATAAAAAATTCTGGTTCCACTGACTTACATTAAAAGCAAAGTAAAGTAAAGATAGAAGGTTTTCTTCTGGCAGCAGTGATATCCTGCCTTATAATGATAAATAACATCAATTTTGTGGGATTTTTATAACTTATTTATACTTTTTATACTTATATCAGCCTCTCAGGTAGCATCATTACTGTGGTCAGATCAGTTTCTGCAACGCTAGTGCTGGAAATAGGGGTGGAGTTATTTAAAACTAGGTGTGTGTTGTTACTCTTATATAACTGCCTTTGGGCCAAAAGAGCTTCAACTTTTGCTTTAAAAATAGCTAAGAAATCAACAGTCAAATCATCATTTAGGCAAACCCAGCTCTTCATGCCAAGATACATTAATGAGTGCAGAAGCTAAATATTCCCAAAGGATTGGCACATGGCACAAACATTATTTAGAACATAACAAAAGAAGACCAGGTGTCCCCAAACTTTTGTGTATTATGGTGTAATATGATCAAATGCTGTTTACTGAAGGAACACTGTCTGAGGTTTCTTCTACTCCTAGTTTGGTAGTGGCCAAAGGTATTGGATGACCTTGATTACTACGTTAGCCTTTTAACTCTCATGCAGAGTGAAGGAAGTAACATTGAGGTTTTTTCAGTAATGCAGTTCTTCAAACCCTTACTGTGGCTTTTGGTTCATGTCGGTATGTTGTCTTTCTGTAGAGTGTGATGCAGGCTTCTATGGCCAAGGCTGTGAGAAGAAGTGTTCCTGCCCGTCTGGCTCGATATGTGATCCTGTGACTGGGGCATGCCAGCGGCAGTGCCCAGCCGGCCAGAAAGGAGAAAACTGCGAACAGGGTCAGTTCAGGGCATTTTGGTGTGCTGAAGTTTGAATCTTTTCTGTGTACTTCATATGAAGTGCCGCGTTCATCCTAACATCTGTTTGTTGGTACTTTTATAGATTGCTCGGTTGGGAAGTTTGGGATTGGCTGCTCTCAGTCATGTGACTGTTCAGGGGCCCCATGTGACAAAGTGACTGGCCAATGCAAATGTCCGGCTGGGGTGATGGGGAGCCGTTGTGAGAAAGGTATGCTTGTATTCCATAGAATTAAACAATATTAACGTTTTACTCATAGAAATGGTGATAAAGTTGGATAAAATGAGAGATAAAGCGCCATCTGATTCCCTTGGGGATGAGTTGGAATGGTGTTTGTGATCCAGAAGTAATCATGCAACCTCACCCGTAGGTGGCCACCACTAATGCTCTTAATGCTGGATGCAATCAAAACATCACGTACCACGTCTACTGTAAAGCCTTCCCAGTACAGTAGATGCTGTTACTGCAGCAAAGAAGGGGATGAACTCTCTCTTAATATCCCTCGATTTATATATGTGTATATGTGTACAGCATATATAGATGAACCAAAGCATTATGAACACTTGCCTTATATGCTGTTGGTCCTCCACAAGCCACCAAAGTAGCTTCATCCCTCCAAGGCATGTTGAGCCGAGACGTTAGCAGCAGATCCTTTAAGTCCTGTAAGTCAGAGATGCCATGCACGTTACTTGTTGTTCCAGCACATCCCACAGACAATCTGTCGGGAATATGGAGGTTCCTTGTAATGTTCCATTGCAAAGTACTGTTGACATGAAGGGGCCCACATGTTCATTAACAATGTTTAGGTTGTTGCAATGTCCGCATTAATGTCCAGATCCGTGGTTTCCCATCATCACACTCCCTCCATCTGCTTGTCTTCTTCACTCATTGTATCCTGATATCATCACTTTCCCAGGTAAACAGTGCACATTTACCTGGGTGTCCAGTTCTCCAAGGTCCAGTTCTGATACTCTTGTGCCCACTGAAGGCACTTTCGTTGATAGACAGGGCTAAGCTTGGCCGGTCTGCGGAGCTGCTTATGCAGCATGGTGCGATGCACTGTGTGTTGGGACACACTCCTACTATAACCATCATTAAAAGTTTCTGTGACTTCTGTGCGACCGCTGCCTTTCTCTCGGTTTGGACCAGATAACCTTCTTTTTTTCTTGTGCATCGATGAGCCTTGCCGCTTCGTGGTTTGTTTTCTCCACTGACCACTGTCGGTGGGTACTTAGCCCTGCTAACCAGGAGCGCCCCACAGGCCTTGCTGTTTCTAAAATACTCCAGCCCAGTCATCTGACTGTAATGTTTCGGCCCGTGTCAGAGTTGCTCAGATTATCACGCCCTACCTATTTCTCCCGCATCCAGCACGTCGAGTGCAAGCACTGTTTGCTTTCTGTCTAATATATCCCAGACCTTTACATGTGCTGATGTCATGAGATAATCAGTGTTATTTGCTGCTTCAGTGAGTGTTCATAATGTTTTGATTCGTCTGTATATACTACATCTGTTTCTCTCCCTCTCTTCATTCCTCAGAGTGTCCAGCAGGGCAGTGGGGAATGGACTGTAAGGAAACATGTCCGGCATGTGAAAATGGATCCATGTGTGACAAACACAACGGCACCTGCCTTTGTCCACCTGGGTACCTGGGCAGACTCTGCCAAAACTGTGAGTTCATCACTAATCTCTGCTTTTCCATCCTGTACTCAGCTTCTCAGCCACGTACATGAAGTTCCCCAAATGTGGGACATCCGGCAAGACATATTTGTTCAATTCAGTTATGTCATCTATTAAACCTAAACAAAGGTAAGGACAAAATAAATGCTCCCGGAAGCAACTGCTACTGTTTTAAGCTATGTAACATTCATTCTAATTCTTATTCATTTATCAACTAAACCCCTTATCCTTCTGGGTCGTGTAGGGGCTGGAGCCTCAATGGCTGGAAAGTTTGTAGTATGGTAGTACGTTTAGATACACCCAACTAAATGGATGCTGTTGGTGATCTTGAAGACTCTGCAGTCTTACACTTAACAGCTCCAACTGATGAGAGTCTGAAACAGTACATATCCTGATATACCACATATACTCTTGATGTATCACAGTATTATATTTCTGCCATCTCGCCACCTCTAATATAGATTTTGTTGCGCAAACAAAACCTTTTAGCTCTTTTGTTAGCACAGTTTAACAGCTCTGGTTCCCCTTTCAGTTTAGTGAATATTCATGATGGACAGACCAATAGAATTGGTCCAAAATTGCTTAGAAATAACCATGAAGAACCATGTTATATCAGCCTCCAAGTTAAGAAAGCTGTTTTATCCTCCTGTAAAGTTCCTTTTTGGAGTTTTTTAAGGTGGACTGCATAATTCCATGAGTGTTGTTTTAAAGTTTGATGTCTTCAGTGTTATTCTAAAGTAAAGCATTAAGATAAGCATAAGGAGAACCTTCTATGAGTAGCCATGTCTAAATCTGAGCATGCAGTTTACCCAGGTGGCTATAAGTTTCCTTGTTGGCTGCTTGTAGCACCACTGAAAAAACTAAAGAAGCAAACTTCAGATCTGATGGACAGTCCATCAAAAATAAGGTCCTCAGATTAAATTTTGTGAGCCGTGTACATATGGTCACACATCTCGTTGGCCAGCATTCTGTCAATTAAGGATTACACCTGTCTCTTGAGAGTCTCTTGAGTTAGTCTTATTTTATTCCACTGGTCACATGTTTCAGCCAGAGTCAGTGCCTATTCCAGCAACTCACCCACTATTTCAAATTGAGAACTGAGACCGGGGATTTTGTTGGTCAGTCTCTGTGTTACATCATATCTGTTGAACTGGTCACACACAGACACCATAAAGTTTTGGTCTGTGTGTTTTCTGTTTCGGAGTGTTGTGTTCTGCTTGGACACCCTGTCCACACTAGCCCCACATTAGTGCAGTGTTAGCACTATGCATTTTTGAGAAATGTTGATGCAATATAAAAGTTGTACACATTATTTTTGATATGAAGAAGAAAAAAAAACGCAGGTCTTTTTATCAGCTGTCCTTTTTGTCTCAGAATGGCCATCTTTGTGGAGAGGTGTGAATTGTTTTCACAGTAGGTGATTTTCACTCCTTCCCTCTTACCCCTCATTGCTCTCATAGCTCAAATCAGAGTTACCAAATTTCACACACAAGGACACAGTAGTTTCAAGAGACACACGAGTTTCTGCTGTGTGGAGGCAAACATTATTTATTTAGTCATATTAATATCAAAATATCTGTGTCAGTTTTCATTTTGCTGGCGGAACTATCACTAGGGGCCTAAAATGGATAGAGACTGCCTGGATTGGCAAGGCAAGAGGAAGTGTGTCCAAGTATTGAAGAGATCATGCGTGCTACTAATTTTTGTACGGGGAGTTTATGATACCTTATTTTATGTGTGTATGTGTGTCCAGTATGTCCCGCTGGCCGTTTCGGACAGGGCTGCCAGCTAAAGTGTGTGTGTGAGAACAGTGGCCGATGTCACCCTATAACTGGCCGCTGCACATGCGCTCCAGGCTGGACTGGACACAACTGCAAAAAAGGTACGGCAGACACGCTTAGCAGTCACAACTGCATGTCTTCAGTTCAGTCTTGGAACTTTTTATTATTTATTTAGTGTTAATTTTGTACCCCCTGTACTCAGAACCAAGTAAATCAACCTGTCAGAATTTATGACAGGATGACTCAAGTTCAAGTCATACTGTGCACATATTTCACGAAGCCAAAGACGTTCCTAGGGGACTTTTTTCACCTGCTGCAAGAATAACGCACTGTGTCAGCTTTTTGGCATGAAAACATCCTCTAATGTTTCTTTTTTGTGCATGTGTGTTTCCTGACAGCATGCGACGCAGGGCACTGGGGACCAGACTGCGCAAGAGTGTGTGACTGCAAGAACAGTGATGGTAGCTGTGATGCTGTGACAGGCCAGTGTAATTGTGAACCTGGCTTTACAGGAGTACGCTGTGAGCAGAGTGAGTGAGCTGAATACGTTGGAGACTGAGTAGTAGGTGTGGGTAATACGGCCAAAAACATCTTCACCATTATTTATCTTTAATACCTTCTAAAGCACCCCAGATAAAAAATCTGTCACCTTGAGTGTTTAAGGTGGCAGTAACTTCAGGCTCCTGCAGGTGGCGCTGCACAAGGATGATGGGGCTATAAATACCTGCGGGGTGTGAGTGACGGGATTCATAGATTGAGAAGAGGTGCTACAGTGCAGTGAATGTCTCGTTGGATGTGTGGGAAATGGGTCCAAAGCAGATGTCAATGATTAGCTGAAAGGAGTGACTGAATTTGAGCATGTCAAAGGCCATAGTGTGAATGAAGTAGCTGAATGTTCAGGTGTATGGAAGTGTACATATGAGTCTACCAGGAGTGACAAAAATCCCAGGACAGGAAACTCTCCTCAGAATTGTGCCATTCTTAATTTGGTGTATATATGTATTATATTGAGTATATATATGTGTGTGATTTTAGCTCAAATCTGAAGAGGCAGCTTATCCCATCATTTTCATTTCTACAGACAGGTCTAGAGGACAGGGTCATGATTGACCAGGTCATATGTTTGGTATAGTGTAGTGGGTAGCACCTCCACCTCCTACGCTGTAGACCGGGATTCGAAACCCAACCTGGGTAACACTATACCAATAAGAGTCCTTGGTCAATACTCCTAACTCTACCTTCGCCTACCTGTATACGAAATGATCAAATTGTTAGTCACTCTGGATAAGAGCATCTGCCAAATACTGTAAATGTAAAATGGTCTAAGACTAATGGAAGAGAATGAACAGCTTCTCTCAAATGGTTCACCTGTGCCCAAGCAGCTTACGTCCAGTGGGATATGCTGAAAAAAGATGGGAGCCTCTTATTGACTCATCTTTGCCTCTGTCCCAGAATGCCCTGCCGGCTTTTTTGGACCAGGCTGTCGGCAGCACTGCCAATGTGACAACGAAGCATCATGTGATCATGTGAGCGGAGCCTGTACCTGCAAGGTGGGCTGGACTGGCACATTCTGTGAAAAACGTGAGTCATCTCATTTTTACCTGCAGCTTTAATCCACATGTAAACTGTAATCTAATACTGAATAACCCCTGAAACTTAAATACAATCAAAGTGTTGATTCGTCCTCGTGTTGTGTCTGTTTGTTTTGTCAGCCTGTCCGCAGGGCTTTTATGGGCTGGACTGCCAGCAGAAGTGTGCATGTCTGAATGGGGGACACTGTAATCATGTCTCTGGTGAATGCGCTTGTCCTGCAGGCTGGATCGGTCCAAACTGCAACCAGAGTAAGCACACAGTTCTGCTCCATCTTCAGGACTGACCGTAATCCTTTGAAGCCTAGAGCCTCAAAGATATTACTGTAATTACATAATAAACAGATAATGAATTATGTTTTGTATACATTTGACAGGATTGAATCTGTACCACTTTCTGTTCATATGGATGTGATAAAATGACAGAAGCTTGGCAAAAATGGAAAGAAAGTTTTTTCCTCTAATAAACAAACAAACTATTACTACTAAAAATAATTTAATATTGCCTCTACTACGCACAAACACAATTACAGTATGGAATAATGTAGAATGCCTCTGCTAGTTCAAAGAGCGTATCATATCATCGCTGTCCAATGAAAAACATTTATCTTAATTTTTGTCGATTTTTACTTTTATGCATCACTTGAACACAGCAGCTGCTGTTTACACTGTGTGAAAATTTCATGACGAGTGAACCAACAGAAATGGCCCAAAATCGCTTGTAAAAAAGTCTGGTTCCATTGACTTACATTAAAGTTAAAGGAGGTTTTGGCCCTCTCCTGTAAAGTGGCCATTTTGGACATGTTTTTCTATGGACAGTGACAATATGAAAATATGTTTTAAGGCAATTCGGCAGGTTTACCCTTAACCTTTTACACATACCCTTAACAGCCTTAAGTCTTATTCACTTAGAAATGTTGCCAAAAAACAAACCAAATTAATTGGCATTATGCACATCCTTTTTCCCCATATTAGCTTTTATTCATTCTTAAACATCACCTTCTTTAAAGTGAGGTATTTTTGTTCACTCTCTCTGTACAGCCTGTTCTGTTGGTTTTTATGGTGAAGACTGTTCCCAGACCTGCACTTGTCTGAACAGTGCAAGCTGCCATGCAGCTAGTGGTCAGTGTGTATGTACTGCAGGGTGGACAGGACTAAATTGCTCCCAAAGTAAGTAATGACTTTCAGCAGTGTGAGTGTACGATGCTAAATAGTGCATGCTCCCTCACGTATCAAGGAAACTGTTAAGGGTTCCTGTTATTGTGGCTTTTACTCTTCCAGAATGCCCAGAGGGTTTATTTGGAGTGGACTGCAGACAGCAGTGCCTGTGCCAGAACGGCGGGTCATGCGACCACATCAGCGGCCGCTGTTCATGCTCCAGCGGCTGGACAGGGGTGGGCTGTGAACTGGGTGAGCCTCAGTGTGAGAAAGACAATTACATTGTGTGTGAATGTCAGGATTAACGAACCAAAGAAATGTCCAGAATGCCTGATAACCTCATGTGAATGTTCTTGATTAAGTATTATAAAAGTAATCAGTTTATTTAGGCACATAGTGGGTCCTTAAGCACTTCCAGAAGCTGTCCGTTTTTATAAGCACTCCGACTGATGTACTCCAAACAATCCCAGATTTACTGCTATGTTTACTGTTGGTTTGTTTCTTTTGCGCTTTTGTATATATGCTGCAGAATAGCCTTTGCACTTTATTAGACACTTTACTACCTTGATGGTCCATCTTGTAGATGTAAAATCAGCTCATCTGCTGCTGCAGAGTTTGTGTTGGTCATCCTCTAGTGGTCTCAAGACGCTGACCACAGGACGCTGCTGGCTGGATAGTTTTGGTTGCTGGGCGATTCCGAGTCCAGCAGTGACACTGAGGTGTTCAGAGCTCCACTAGCCCAGCACTGCTGGATCTGATCCACAAAATACTCCCATTTGGTTTATATATCATATTTTAATTGTGTTAATTTAAACATGTACACTGTTTTATAGCAAACAAGTCTTAACAGTCAGGGTTCCCTTTAACCAATAAGGCAGCAGAAAAACAGAAATTAGTTTTTGCTTATATTTTGAGCATAATCATTTTTTGAGTCTTCTTCTCCAGAATAGAGCCTTCGAAGTTATTTTGGAGCTGCTTAAGTTTAGTTGAAGATATTCCACCAATTTGTGTGGTCTAGTGCCTTCAGAGCCTGTGGCATGTGCGGCTGCTTTCTCCAACCTGTAGTCTGAAATCTGATTTAAATAAATACAGTGCTCATGGAAGCTGTCGAGTCCAGTCAGACAAATAACATAATTAAACAGAACACTCAGAGCTACTGCAAAAAGTCATGTGAAACTTTTGATTGGCCTAGCTCTGGAAAAACATAACCTTATAGCATTCAGCGTGGGGATCCGCTGTGGTCAGCACTGCTGCCCTATACTCAGGAAGCAAATTAGCCACCATAGCTTTCGGTCTTGACATCATTTGTTTTGTCTCCTGCTGGTCTTTGGCAGCTTGTTAGCTCCCGTGGCAGACATTCAACAGCAGTTCTGACCGCAGACAGTCTTCTAGACCTCCTCAAGCTGTCTGCCCAATAAAACCTCTCCTTTCCTACCCCACTCACCTCATACTGCTCTGCGCTGCAGCTTCATGCTGTAAATTTACTCATGTTTCAGCAAGAACAGACTAATGAAGCCCATACTACAGGAAATGCCCAATCTCACATGAACGGTTCTAACACACGTTTACTTCACCTTGCCAAACATATGAGACTCTAATTAGTCATCCACTTCTAGCCAGGCTTTGGGGGCTGCGGGTGATACAATATTTGTGCAAGCGCCAGTTAGAATGTTTGACCGGTCAGGTTAAGCCTGAACACGTAACACAATAACAGAATAGAAAAATTTAATTTACACAATTGTCTGCTTACCCCAGAATTAGCCGATTAGCCAAGAGAAGCCAAGACGTGTTTGGTATCCAGATGTCACCTCTTTAGTTTAGATTTCTGTGCTGTGAGGCTAATACAGCAATGTATTCCCAAACATCTCTTAACCCACTCAACAGCATCCAGCTCTTCACTAAGGCTGTACAAACTTATCAGTGTGGGTGTAGGACAGGGGTTCTCAATCTCTCCACCCCGAGGCCCACCTGATAATAACTAGAGAGCCACTATGCCCACCAACAAACTAAAATCAACTTTTATAAATACAGTTTCTCTAAGAAATTTGGTTAAAGAAAATTATATTATATCATTCAAACGAGAGCTGTGAAAGCACCCCCAGAAACCTCTCTATCAGTGGCTAGTCATGGCTATGTAGTCTCAAACTGAAGATATGTAATTAGCCTGCTGCCACTGTGATGTGTTTATTTGTACATGTGTACATTAATATACATATATTTATATTAATGTACTTAATATAACACTAATATGGTTATATATGATGTTTCAGACCCACTACAAACTACTGCCTCCACCTGAATACAGGCCCACGGACCACTAGAAGGTGCTTAATGGACCACTGGTGGCCCTCAGGTTGAGAAACCCTGGTTTAGGACACTATGACTCCTGTGAGCTATAAAAATGAACTGTGTAGCTGAGCTCTGAAGACTCTGTAGCTGAGCTCTGAAACTGTGTAGCGGAGCTCTGAAGACTCTGTAGCTGAGCTCTGAAGACTCTTTAGCTGAGCTCTGAAGACTCTGTAGCTGAGCTCTGAAACTGTGTAGCTGAGCTCTGAAGACTCTGTAGCGGAGCTCTGAAGACTCTGTAGCTGAGCCCTGAAGACACTGTAGCTGAGCTCTGAAAACTGTGTAGCTGAGCTCTGAAGACTCTGTAGCTGAGCTCTGAAACTGTGTAGCTGAGCTCTGAAACTGTGTAGCTGAGCTCTGAAACTGTGTAGCTGAGTTCTGAAGACCCTGTAGCTGAGCTCTGAAGACCCTGTAGCTGAGCTCTGAAGACTCTGTAGCTGAGCTCTGAAGACTCTGTAGCTGAGCTCTGAAACTGTGTAGCTGAACTCTGAAGACTCTGTAGCTGAGCTCTGAAACTGTGTAGCTGAGCTCTGAAGACTCTGTAGCTGAGCTCTGAAACTGTGTAGCGGAGCTCTGAAGACTCTGTAGCTGAGCTCTGCAGACAGCCTTTTTAGACAGCAAGGTCTGGTTTCATAAGCCACCTCAGGAGTGCTGATCTGTCTTTTTGACTGTGACCATTGTAAGTATGGAGGAATGTGATCCAAGATCAGCCCTGCTTTGTAACTACCAGNCCTTGGTGATGTCTGAAATGGCTGCTCATGAAGTTTTATTAAATGTTAAAATGTTAAATTAAAAGTTTTATTAATTTAATTAATTAATAGTTCACAGTAAGTCATACTATGTCCTAAATCACACCAGCTAAGACCTGTAGAACCTTACTGAAGATCTGGATGTGGTTTGAGTTGAGAGAAGCTTTGGTGACGGAGCCCAGTCTGTTCTGTTTGGGAGGTTATTGAGTTCTAGTGTTTGTGAGCACTGTTAGTCTTGTAGCTCCAGTTCTGAACTGAAGAAGCAGACTTTGGTCAGCAGCCATGTCTTGGTTGATCAACTACCTTTTGGGCTAAGCAGGAAGTTATGTAAATTTGATCTGACCTGATCTGATCTTTTCGTCTCTCTGTGTAAATGTCTGTGTGGTTTTAGAGTGTGCTGCAGGAAGTTTTGGGACAGACTGCCAGCATAAGTGTGAGTGCAAGAATGGAGGCCAGTGTGACAGGCAGACTGGGCAGTGTGCTTGTGGGCCAGGCTGGATTGGAGAGCACTGCGAAAAAGGTATCCCATCCCATCATCACTCTGGCAGCTGACAGGGACATGCTAAAGTTTGGACATTCAAAATCGCTGTTCCTGTGAATAGCTAAGCGAGTATAAGGTGACCTGATAACTTTATGAAGGCATAAAGTTAAATGTTAAACATTTTTAAACATTGTTTATTTCCATCTTTTACATAAGGAATAGGGCCTAAAACAAAAGTTAAGGCACCCTGCGTGGTCAGTGCTTGGTAACACCCCCCTTTGCCAGGTATCACAGTTTGTAAATGCTTTTTGTAACAGCTCAGAGTCTTTCAGTTGTTGTTTGGGGGATTTAGCCTGTTACTTCTGTGAGCTCCTTGGGCTGGCCTTGCATGCACTGCTCTTTTGAGGTCTTACCATCTTATTGTTAATTACGTTTAGGTCGACTGACTGTGAGGGCCATGGCAAAACCTTCAGCTTGTGCCTCCTGAAGTAATCTATTGAGGAGTTGAGATGTGTTTAGGATCATAATCCTGCTGTAGAAGCTATACATTTTTCATCTTCAGACCATGTGATGTTTGCTTCCAGAATTTGTTGGTATTTAAACAAATCCATTCCTCCATATACCAGTTAAGTGAACAGGTCACTGGCTGCAACACAAGCCCAAAGCATGATCGATCCAGCCCATACCTAACAGTTGGAGAGATGTTCTATTTATGACGTTCTGCACCCTTTTTCCCCTGAACATAGTCCAAAGAGCTTGTTTCCAAAATGCATCAGCCTTGTTTAGACGCTGAATTTTGTGGCGAGGTTGCAGGAAAGGTTTTTTTTTCTGATGACTTCTTCATGAAAGTCATTTTGTGTAGGTGAACAAGTCATAGCCCCAACAAGCTAATTATATTCTGTCACCTTAGTTGTCTGAGAGCTCAAATCTCCTCTGGGGTGCCCAAACTTTTGCATGGTGCTCCATTCCTTTTTTTACTCCACAATTGTATGAGTTAAAAATGATTAACTAATAGTGTTTAGAATGTTGAACAGAATGCTTCATCTTTGTGCCTTCTAGAGATCGGTTCATCTTTCACTCACTTAACTAAGTTTGGTGCCCAGACTTTTGCATGATACAGTACATAGGCCAGGAAGGGATCAGTCCCTACAACACTCTGCTCTGCTGACCAGAGAAATTAATATATTCTCTTTTTGGAGCAGATTGTAATGTTGATGCATTGACAGATTGAAGATGTATACATAGTGGGGGGGTTGCTGGGTATTATAGGCCTACAGTCACGTGATTTGGCATCCAAATTTTGCTTTCTTTATTTTTGCAATAGAAGTATGAGGCTAATACAGGTGGAAAATGGAAAGCTTATTGCCTCCCAGTAGTACCATTTACCGCTATCTATAGAAGTGGATGTCACATAGCTCATCACTATAGTAAGCAGTCATCTTTGTAGCCTGAATTTTGTTCATTCATTTTAATAACAGTATTTTGTGCAGTGTTAGAAACCACATGAGCAGGTCTGTTTAGAGTTACAACTCAGCTTACATCATGCTGCTTAGCTACATTAGCTTTGTAACTGCAGTCTGAAGTACAGAGGCAAACCTCGGACAGCACACATGTCTTGGTTGACTGATTGATTTTGGGGTAAACTGTGTGTTTAAAACAAAATAAATACATCATAAACTGAATCTTATGCAGCACTCTGATTTGTCTTATTAGCGTGCATGTCTGGGCGTTTCGGTCTGGGCTGTGAAGAACTGTGTCGGTGTGAGCATGCCGCTCCCTGTGACCATGTTACGGGAGCCTGCATGTGTCCTCCTGGTTGGCGAGGCGCTCACTGTGATAAAGGTCAGTTCCCCCCATTTACAGCCCAAAACTGATCTCATTCATACTCTAACATAAGCCCTCCACTGGCATCAATATTCAGATATTTACAGTGTTTCTGAAGCCCCACTGTTGAAGTAGTGAGTGTGAATAATTTGGGAACTATTATGAAGCTACCTGTAAGATGCACAGTTATAAAAGCGAAAGTTAAGACCTCACACACAAGGCCGTTTCGTCGAGAGAATCTAGACTCTAGAGTGGGCACTGTATTAGAAACACCTGCTTGTATCTAAACTCCTTGTTTTTTTATCAGCTCCACTGACCATATAGGAGCACACTGTGGTTCTACAATAACACATGTAGTCCATCTGTTTCTCTGTGTACTTTGTTAATCCCCCTTTCACTCTTCAATGCTTTAATGGTCAGGACCATCACAGAGCAGGTGTAATTCGGTTGGTGGATCATTCTCAGCACTGCAGTGACACTGCCGTGGTGGTGGCGTGTTAGTATGTGTTGTGCTGGTGTGAGTGGATCAGACCCAGCAGTGCTGCTGTACAGTCCGTGTCACTGCAGTGCTGAGAATGATACATAATACCTACTCTGTGGTGGTCCTGTGGAGGCCCTGACCATTAAAACGCAGAGAATCAGATGGACTACAGTCAGTAATTGTAGAAACAAGTGCACCCACCTACTGAACACCTACTGAAGTGCTCAGTGAGTGTATGTAACAGCCTAGTTTATAACAATGAACAGGCCTCATCTAGTACAAACGAAAACCCTGATCATTGTTTTTGCATTTTGTGACGAAACAAAACTTCAAGAGATTTAATTTGGCTAAAATATGATTTTCTTTTTCCCATCAGCCTGTTTGCCTGGCACGTATGGTAAGGATTGTGCTGAGCTGTGTGTCTGCCCACAGGGCACTTCCTGTCACCATGTTACTGGAGAGTGTGGCTGTCCACCCGGCTACACTGGGAATGGCTGTGAACAGAGTGAGTGTCTAAATGATCCTGGCGGAGACTTTGTACTGGCTCATTATATGGACCTTCTCGAGTCTTCCATTTTTATTTTATGCTCATTTAAATCCTGTTATACATATTTTTCCATCTAGCCTGTCTGCCTGGCACCTACGGACTCAACTGCAATCAAGTGTGTCAGTGCTCTGAGAGGAATCAGTTGTGCCACCCGGTGTCAGGAGAGTGCTACTGCGCTCCAGGATACAGAGGACCAAAGTGCAACCTTGGTATAAACCCATTTTAACATTGTATGAGTGTTCAGCATTATCAGACATGTAACTTCATGATAAGGTTTTGCTGTATGTGCCGCATTTCTAGAGTGCGAGAGGGGGCGCTATGGTCCAGACTGTGAGAGGCAGTGCCAGTGTCTGAATGGGGGGGTTTGCCAGGCCACGACAGGCACCTGTGAATGCCCACCTGGGTTTATAGGCGCTCAGTGCAACGTCTGTAAGTTCTTTTAAAATATAGTGAACTGCAAACTCACAACAGGCAGCAGCTGCTATTAGAGAATGGAAGTGGAAGGTCTATACAGCATTCTTCCAGTGATGCAAAATTCTGTGCTTTTTGACCTATTTTCATCGTATAGTGGTGGATTAATGTACCCAATTCACGTCTTTTGTTTCTGTAGCATGCCCAGCCGGCCGCTATGGGCAGGACTGTGTCCGCGTGGCCTTCTGTGGTGACGGCGCAAGGACTGACCCAGTGACGGGGAGATGTGTGTGCACCCTGGGGCACAAAGGAGAAGACTGTGGACAAGGTTGGTTAAATGTCAGGGGAAAACGAACTCTGTACGGGACATGTGCTGTAGCCCGGTCTGTGCTACATGCCGGCTGTATTTGTGTGTGTGTACTCAGGCTGTGCTACAGGCTGGTTTGGTGCCGACTGTTCTCAACGCTGTAACTGCAGTAACAGAGGCCTCTGTGACTCTGTCTCTGGGAACTGCACATGTGGACTGGGTTTCACTGGACTCCACTGTGAGAAAGGTCAGCCATTGTTGTTATTATTCACTCTTTTTTGTGTTAAACCAATTACAAACAAGGCCAGAGTCTACTTGAGCTGCTGAAATCGGGCTCAGTCCTAGGCTCTCGGTAGGAATGTATGATGATGTAGGTATTGGTATACACTTGCTTAAAAAGACTAATATCAGTGCTGGACAGATGTTTAGATTTGGCTGATTCTAGGCAGTATTTGATGACGTATTTATTTATGGTGCTCTGGAAAAGCAGAACGTTTAGGCGATCTAAAAGATCTGCACTCTATTAAGTACGGTGTATTTGTACTGGTATATCCATATTATCCAGGTCGATCTAGTGTCATATTTGATATAAATGTTTATGCATCAGCATCAATACAGTCATACGCAGCAGTCAGAATAGCCTCAGTGAAATTGTAGCGTTCTCTGTAGAGGATGCTTTTTTAGGAGGACTTTAAACAGGAGTGCCCAGAGTTTTGCTGGGGCTGCTTGTGCATGGAAAATAACAGTACCTGCTCTATAAGGATATACAATGTCAGTGCAGTCTTATGATTAGTACCATCTTCATTAGAGAGATAAAAATGTGCTTTCAGAGTTGTACACGTCTGTGCAAAAAAAATGGGCTTGCTTAAAAAGTGGCACATTGTTTAGCTTTTTATAGTCTTATCAACAAATTAAACCAACATATACAATGACTTAGTTTGGGAAACTTTACCTTTAATTTCTTTAGAGAGTGAAGTATTGTGGGTAAACCTGCAGACGATCTTTTATAGAAAGAAGGATCAATATTGTTCCACTCAGCGCAGATGGCTTCAGAGAACTGCAAAACATTGTGTTTAATGTGAGACCAAATGTTCTCTTTACTACAGAAGATTCAAATATTCTATTCTATAGAAGCGGTTTTCAGTCCTGGGCCCTGATGGTACTGTTAGGGGGCCGCTGGCAGTCATTTCCTTATATATTTTATTAATACGGTACATATATTTACATTTAATCAAACAATTGTTATTAAAATATATTTGTCAAAATCGATCATTTCAGCAAAATGCATGACCAACAGAACTGATGGCACTAGCTAGCTAGTTATTATGTTTATATTTTCAGTGTAAGAGAATGTATAATAATTGTCTCGATCACATGGAATTCATCCAGTACGAGTCTTTACATCTTGTGGGCCACAGAAGCTTTAGTGATTACCTGTGTGGGCCACGAGCTACAAAAGTCTGGGAACACCTTCTCTATAGGGCTGAAATCCCAACCTGTTATCCCTTCTGTTATTCATTCTTTCTCCAAAAACGTATTATATCTGAAATAGTTAGAAATGGCTACATACAGGATAGACAGCATTTTGGAATGAAACTCTGTAGCAAATGACGAAAGCTACCAGGGTTATTCTATTTTCCAACTTTTGCTGAACTTGGGAAAATGTTGGGTTACAGGAGAGGAATGCTGGTGTAACTATTTGTAACTCGTGTTCTTTTGTGTGTGTGTTTGCATGACAGAGTGCCCCAAGGGACGATATGGTCCAAACTGTGTGCTGGAATGTATGTGTCAGCACAACAGTACTTGTGACAGAGTGACAGGAAACTGCCAGTGCGGACCAGGCTACTATGGACATCGCTGTGAGCATGGTGTGTCTCTGTCATGCACTCGTTTCTAACCCTCAGGCACGATGTTAATCATCTGCCTACACAGTGGCTTTTCCTTCATTTCTCCTCAGCAAGTTCTGTTCTGTTGCGTTTTAGTTTGTCCTGCAGGTCTGTATGGGCTTCAGTGTCAGCAGCACTGCGACTGTGTGAACGGAGCTCCGTGCCACCCGAGTACCGGCCAGTGCGTCTGCCCTGCAGGATACAGGGGACTACGCTGCGAGAGAGGTCACACATCTGCACACCCGCACGCAAGCCTTAAGTTCCGTTTCTGCGAAAGTTCAGATTAACACAGTTAATGTGGAGTATCAGCCTCTGGGTGGCATTTGCTTCTTTAGTTATGTGCTGGAGTTACGAAGTAGCTAACAAGTAATGGAAGCTTAGCACACAGTCATCATGTGTTAAGTGAATGTGGTTCGGTTATTTGCAAGAATGGACAAAAGTATGTAGAACTGCTTAAAACGGTAGCAGCGTCTGTCTTACAGCCCACCAGCTTATGTCTGTTAGTACGTTCAGAGCACTTATCAGACGTTAAAGTGAAATCTACCCTTAAGTTGGACACAGCCAGATGAAAGGATGCTGACGCCACGAAAGAAAGATGCAAAATACTCAACTGAGCTACAGCACAAGTGTGTTACAAACATTTGAAAGGGTGCTAGATTAGAGTTCATCTAGATTCAGTAAGAGATGAGAGGTCACCAGGCTGATCGGACTGCATTCATTCCACTGCCTGCAGTCTTAGTCTTCCATGTGTCCTGAAGGATGGTAAGTCAAGCTGAACAGTATGTAAAGCTCAAAGAGCTCCAGATCCGGATACATTAGTCTTGGAGAGCCAGTGCAAAACCAAACCATGTTGAGTGACTGAATGCATTTGACCTAAAGGAAGACTGAGTCAGCTGCCAGTTACTTTAAAGGAGCAGTCGTGAGAGGTCTATTGGAAGTACGTACTGAAGATGAAGGTTTTCTTTAGCGGTGGGGAATATGGATATAATCAGATGCTGTGTAGTTTATCTGAAGTTTGAGAAGTTGAAACAGAGCTTCGTTTCACTTACTGCACTGTTGTCTTTGTTATGAAAGTTGGTCAGCATTGATATGCTCTGAAAGGCATATTGTGACTGTGTTTTTAATAATGATGAATATCATCATACTGTGCCCACTACTAGTTTATCTCCCAATAACACAGTGATCTCTGTGATCTCTTTTCAGAATGTGAACAAGGCACTTTTGGTCAGAACTGTTCTCATTCGTGCGACTGTGCGGAAAGCACGCCGTGTGATCCAGTGAGTGGCAGGTGTCTGTGTTCTTCAGGAAAGACTGGGGTCAGATGTGACGGCGGTGAGTCCATATGCTCCCCCCTACAGAGCGAGAACACCATGTTGTTATACCCTGTATTTTCATTCATGTCTATCCTCTTTTCTTTTGTCCGTTTTGGTAAATGTATGTGTTAGACTGTAGTGTGAATCAATACGGACCAGACTGCGCGCTGAGCTGCGAGTGTGAGAATGGAGCAGACTGTGACAGCCGGAATGGACGCTGCACGTGTCTGAATGGCTGGATTGGGCTGACGTGTACAGAAGGTAATACTAACTACAAGCAGGTGCCTTCTTTTTTCCAGTCCTGGCTGAGAGAACGTGGAGTTGTAAATTCTATTCATAAAACTGTTTTCCAAAAAAGGTATAAAGTCAACATCAATCAGAAAGCAGATCAAAGGATGATGAATATGCTTATAACCAAGCGCATAAACAGGTGATAAAAATCTACTTTGATTTCAGGATGACTGAGGAAAATCCGAGTTGGCATATAGCCATCCGTTATAGTTGTCTGACTAAATATTCTGATCTCTTCATTCCACTGTTTTCCACAGTAAACATATTTGTCTATCAGTATTCACAGTTTTAAAAATAAGGACGTTTCTTTTTGGAGATTTATGCATGAATAAAGTACCAAGCAAAACGTTTTTATAATTCTTCTCAACGCTTATAAATATGAATGGTAAACTCCTCCTTTCCCCCACTTTGTGTGATGGAGGTACTGAGATTAAAGCAATTCTGATCGATTGTACCTGCATCCATAGGTGGACCTCCACAACTCAGCAACAGGAACCGAACGAAGGACCCGTCACCTCACAACTCATTATAGCCCACCCCCTCTGAACTGATCCAGTACGGCAACCAAGTGCACAATTGCAGCCACTGGCTCGTCCTCTGGGGGTAAAGGATTCTGCCTCAGACGTGAACAGAAGAGAGTGACTGAATACACCTGTAAAAACCCAGGAGAGCAAAACCATTACGTTTCTGAACAGTAGCATCATGAAAGAAGAAAACTGGCTCACTGGCTGGTTTCTTATTGACCGTGACTGAAGAACAGTAAAGCTAACAACCAACAGGCCAACAAGACCATCCTATCAATTTACAAACTTAACACAATGAGGAGCAGACCCAAAGGCGGCTGTCAGAGATGGCCTCATAATTGAAAAGGTGCTATTGTAAGACACACAGCACTTTATGTATGACCTGGACAGCTATGCGTCAAGTATCTGAAATCTGATGCAGGGCATCCCTGGTGGTCTTATATGTTCACCAAGAGTGCAGATGTTTCTTTAGTGATGTGCTCATATTTGTAATTCTGCATGAGCATTTATGGGTCGTCTTCTTGTTTCAGGGCATTTACATTTTTTGTTTTTATCTTGAAGTCTGTATTGTGAGGTTGTTATATTGCTCATTTCAAGCAGCTAACATGGAGACTAGCATATGTATACTGGAACGAATATCCCCTTGGAAAAGGGAAACAACACCAAAAGTCTCCGTCTGTCAAGCTTTGGTTTGGAAACCATGTTTTTGTTACCCAAACCAGAAAAGTCTCAGTCAGTTCACTTTAAAGTGGTCGATATTCATGTGTAAACGACTGAGACTGCTCCTCAGCTCAGACGAGCTAATGAAGAAGTTAAGGTTAAAGCTAACACTGGAGCTGAGAAAACGTCATTTGTCTAAATCTGTAATGATACTTATATCACTAGACATGATATTTAAAGTTCTTTTTAAGTTTGTTCATCAACATAGTTTAATCCAGAACATTTTCAGCTTGTGGAATGTAAAGCACCACCACCCAGAAGATCAGGAACATGTTCCTCAGTAACACTTTCACCATTTAGTCTAATAATTTGGAATGATTTACTGCCACCTTTGCAGGCTTCTTCTGAGGAGTCCTTCACTTAATGGAAGAAGTAATGCTTAGAGATTATGGCGATTTGCCAAGAGGCTTATCAATCATTATTGATGGTCAGTGAAACATTTACCAGTGCATCACTTTCTAAAACCTTTCCCCCAAACTAGTTATGCTTTGCCATGATTCAGACTGCTGCGTTATTTTGGGGTCTGTAAATGAATGCCATGAAGTTGTCTAATGTGTACATGAAGTGCCTTCTTAATTACCTTGATGCTATTTTGCCTTGCTCTCTAAAATCTATTCAGAACAGAGCTTATCGAAAATATGATAATTCTGAATCACAGAATAATGCGGTGACCCTTATTTAAGTTTCCAACAATAGTCTGTTGTCCAGTGCTCAATCTCACATACGTTTTCCACTTTGTATAATGTTTAATAATGTTTATTTATGTATGGTGGACGTTTTTTAAGTAACTCTATACTGATGTGAATAAAACGGTCACATTAGAGAAGGTTTTTAAAGGTACAAATTATTCCTGCTTTCCTGAAACAGGTTAAGAAGAACTTTCAACCAGAGAACACTTTTTAAGTCAGATTTTGAATCTGCTTTTTGGTACATCTGATATCACTTCAATTTCCTTTCATTGGAAACAAACACAAAAAAAGACAAAATGCCTGATTTTCATTGCCATCGTTTTTATAATCTCCATTTCATAGATACTGAAGCTGTACATGTCTAAATTCAGATTCAAGCACAATGCAGTTAGCAATGCCTGTCAATAAAAATAAAAAAGGAGAAAAAAAAGGCCAAAGTGATCACAACCATTTATATGTATATATGTACAAAGGTCAAACTATATACAGATATCTGTCTCAACATACAGAATCTCTCTCCACACAGGGTGGAAATGTAAGCTTGCCATTGTATACATTTTACAGAGTTCTTCAAAATGCATATTCAGTGCAAATAATTGCTCATCGTTGTCGTCACCACCACCACCATCACCATCATGATCATGTCAATATCAAACCAGGGCAACGAAGAATGGTAAAAAAATAAAATTATTTTCTCGCCCTTATCCTAAAATACTGAACATAAAAAATAATCTCTCAGGAAATAAAGAATGATCATTAGAAATAAGCACTCTTCCCATATCTACAGGTCTGATTCGTTATGTTCAGGGACTCCACACTGTATCCCGACTTCTGTTAGACTGTGGCATTAAGCAATACATATTAACAGGAGAGGTGGCTCTTATGGATGAAAAAGCCATGCTCTCATAAATACCACTACTGGTATATGAAAATAAAAAAGCTCTATCATGTAGAAACGTTAAAGTACTGTGATGGGTAAATACTGTTTTAGCTTTGGGAGACAAACAAGACTCGGCTCTTGAATGAGTACACAGCAAGCTAGTAGCATTTGTATGCACCTCTCTGCCAATTCACACTGATATGTCTTCAAACGTAGTCCTAACTTAACGGCGTGAGCGCACTACGAACATCTTAAGTGCTGAACTAATTTCTCACTGCAGACGACAAACAGTAATGCCCTTCCTTCCTGAGAAAACCTCTTACACAGAAAACAGGGCGACGTCATAAAAGCACTGATAAAACGAGACAAACAACAGCAGACCGTCTTCACAAATTAAAACATTAGGAGTCAACTCAAAGCCAAACACGTAATTATCTGATGTCTTACGACGCAGTATTTGCTGCTGACACTTTCCTAATTCAAATACAGTAGCATACTGTACCTTTGACAATGATACTTCACTAGGCTAACCAACATTTAAAAATGATGCCTAAATCTTAACCTAACCTAATATTTATACTGCTAACCTCTCAAACAGATCTACTCTTCATTCAGTGGTATTTCAGGCGACTATGGAAGGCTATTTGCCTTGCTTGCTTTATCTTTTGAACATCTACCACACTTAAAGCATCTTTTTGGTAATAAACACGTACAGCAATTGAAAAAACGGGATCTGATAAAATAACCGATAAAGTGCAATTTGTTCCAAAATGGAATATGAAGAGCTGCATTGGTATCATATGGAATGGATGCTTCTCCATAGATCTTACAAGAATGACACATGTACTTGTTATCACACACTGACTCGAACTGAACATACCAAAGGCCTACGTTGAGTGTTGATCCGTAAATCTGCCCACCATAAAACAAACTCAAAGTACATGGTGAAACTCACACATATACTACTTGGCTGATGATCTGAGACAGAGATTTTCTTTCATATATATATATTTTTTTGTTTCCAACAAATAGTGTCTGTTTTCAATCCTAACTTTGCCATGTTTCACCAACATGATTTCTGTTTGACCTCGAGTAGAAATATCTGTGCAAATTTATTAGCCAATGTCGGTCCAGTTCAGCGATGGCTGTTGTGTGGAGTGCAGGGCATGCTTTGAGAGAATGGACCTCATGCAGTTCCCTTGTGGTTACCAGGGGGTATAGACCAGTCTGAGAAGGTTTAAGTGCATGGGGTCATGGATCTTGATTTCGTCTGATTGCTTGTTGCTAGATAAATGTGATTAACATCCCTTTAGAAAAGATCTAATGTCTGCTTATCATTCCTAATATATAGGATGCACTATGTATACGCGTATTTATATTGATAGACGGCTTGACCGGAGAGAATATACAATGAAAAGGAGAGATGGCATAGCATAGGTCAAAGCCGGGAAGTACATGCTGTTTAAAGTGTTTCACCTCCAGCGAGTTTGGAGATGCTGCAGGAGAGATGGCGCAGGCGGAAGTGGGATATTATCTTTGGCTTTAGCCACATGTAATGTCACTGGTTCTTAACAGTAATGTCCAGTGTCCAGAAGTGAGAGACATTTAGACAGTGAATTCTGCCTCCTGACCACGCTAAAAACTACACATGCTCTGCTTCTCACTCGCTTTCATGCACTCACGCACTCAGATAAACACACGCACACACATTCTGTACCAGTCCCTGAGCTGCTGACACAAACCAGTCTATGCTCCTATGGGTGCAGGCAAGTCGATGCCGTTGAACAGTCTATGCGGTTATTGGCTACGATCGTCCGCCAATTCACCAGTATGTGCTCTAACAGACCGCAGGTGGCGTTAACTGCAGGGCTGCTGCAACTCTTCAGGGGAATATCTTTCAATCATAAATCGATGTTTGTTTTAAGAATGCTCAAGCACTTTCAGTCATAAACTGATGTTTGCCAAATGTTCAGATGGTACGCTGCTCTAAAATGAACCCCACTGAAACCCCACCAAAGATCATGGGCACACACTTCAGCTCACTCTCATAACTACATGCCTTACATAACAGTTTCCTAGCAGTTTATAGGCAAAAGTACAACAGATAACTTCAGATCTTAAAGGATTCCCTTGTGAGAGATTACCAGATTACAGTTCCAACCCATCTCTAGCAGCTGCTCTGCAGTAACTCCTCAGTCGAACCGAGCCATCTCCTACGGCCCTGCTGGGAAAGCACTGCTGATCTTTACTGGAGCCACGACTGTGCTATAGGGCCAGTCAGCAGGGAACAGACACCAAGACAGTGCCCTGTGTTAGGGAAGGAAAAGCAGCACAAATGATGCTATTGATTTCTTATCCCTCCTCACATATAACATCAGTGCCTCCCATAGCCACTCTCTTAGACGTACTCCTAAAGTGCTGATTGGCTCATCTGCGAAGGGCACGTGCAATCATGACGCAGACGACACAGTGGAAGGTTTTGGGGAGAAACTTTTGACGATGTGACCCACGTCCGTAAAACGAACAAGCAAACCTTATGAGTGGCTATGGGAATGTGCAACAAATTTGAATTGATTACCTAGTTTAACTTAAGCTCTGCTTTTTATGCATTCAGTATCAAAAAAAAAAAGCAAGGAGGAAAACTGAATATTTCCGACAGCCAAGCAAGCGTGTGCTATTTTTTTTCTTTCTTTCTTTTTAGCTTGAGTTTTTAAATGACTTTTTTCTGCAGAGTTGAATGTATAACACTTTACTCTATGAGCTCATATTCCCACCAGGTGGGTCTGGCTCTTTCCTTTTCTGTGAATATGACTCTCTAGTTTGACTTTTTTCTTTTCATTTTTTAAAAGTGTTTTTTTTTTCTCTTATTTGTCTTGCCCTGTATTTTTCTAAAAGGCTTCCCCTCCAGGGTCGGGGGGTGCCTGCCAGTCTCATGCGCCGCTTACTCATTCAGTAAAAGCTCAAGCAAACAGAGGAACAGGCAAAGGTCGGTGCGGATGGCCCGTGGTCTCCCCACGCACTAGGAGCGGTAGTCCTTTTTACTGTAGGGTTTGTTTCCCAGTATGCTGTCCACCTCGTGCACAATGGAGGAGGATAACTTCGGGAGGACCTGCAATACAATACAGTTATTGTTAGTGATGCACCAAAATGAAAACTGAAACCAAAGGCCAAATACTGGATATTTTTGTGCTATTAGTTATAGATTTTGCTTGTTCAATCTAGAGTTAACAAAAGCTCTATTATTGAACAGTTAGTCCTTTCTATTGGACGTTACTCCAAGCTGTACTAATGATATGTCAAACTGCCGGTGCAGTTTAAATGCGTCAGTAAATACTGGCACACAACAGCAAAGAGAACAGCATCTTAACAGCATTCTGGTAGGAAGTAATCCATACAAATCCTCTCACAATCTTGAATGGTTTTACTTTTTACTTTCTAAAAAAAGGAATTTCATTACTCATTTCTTTACTTCTGTGGCTAGTCTGTTTAGGTCAGGTTGAGTCTCTCTCTTCTTCAGCAACAAATCTTTATCCATGAGTTTCAAAGTTCAGATGTTCAGATGTTCAGATGCTTTTTGAGAAGTGCCCCAAGTTTGTGGTGCACCTACGCTCGCACTGCACTGCTCTTATTCACACCACAATCAGATGTTGTAGGCAGAACTCGTGCACAGACTACATATAAGGATAGGCACAGATAATCTACACTGAGACAAAAAATACTGCTTAAATTGTTCTCTTATGGACATATAAAATACACAATTACTGAATTTTGATCAAGTCATTAACTGTAATGTAAGTACAAGATTTTAAATTCAGCTATTTGGGCCCCTCATATTTTCCTTGGAGGGCTACTTTCCTAGGCAGTGCGATGTACTGTTTAAATGGTTGTTAAATAGCCACTAGGGGGAGTGTGATTCAAACACAGACTTTTGAAGGCCCACTGTAGAGACTTTATAGGTACTCACTTTGTCTTTAATTGGGACTGAACAAAATATCTGTTAAACTTTTTTATAAGTTCAAAAGCAAAACACTCACTCTAATGCTAGCATTAACCCAAAGCCTAAACCTACCACTAATTCTAATCCTGAACGGCACCTCAACACCTAAACCTAACCCAGATCTGGGTTCTGTTCTGACCTCCTAGCCTAATGCTGTATAACCTGAAACTGTTGGTGAGATTTGTGAATTCAGAGATGGGCAATAATGAACCCTCAAAATAAAGTGCAACTGATTTTGCACTGGCAAAATTCAGGGAATAATGAATTACGGCACAGACATATCCCAAACCATTAAAGAATTACAGGTACAGTAACACAGACATTTATTAATTTACCAAATAAAAGCAAGCAAAGGATATGGCGCATTACATATTTTGTTTTTGCTTTTTTCCCTAAATACACTAAACTCGACCAACCTGCAGAAAAGCATCAACAATTTGATGCTGTCATCAAAAAAAAAAAAAAACATTCTTTATTGGATGTTAATGAAACCAGACTTTTTCCAAGTAATTTTAGGACTTTTTTGATCCATTCATCATGACATGTTCGTAAACAAACTTTCAAATTATGACAATAATTAAGATTGTTTTTTTTTTGTTTGTTTTTTTGACAGCAGTGAAATACAAACATTATTCAGAAGAAAACACAGTATTGTTTTTCCCCACAAAAATAAAAAATGCAACAAATACCCACAGCTTTGGTCCTACCTGTATTGCGCCTATATTCTCCATGAGCTGATCAGTGTTGGAGGCTCCTAAGAGCACAGAGCTGACTCCTTCATTCCTTAGGCACCATGCTGCAGAGGACCAGCACATAATCACACCAAATACAACACCATCAACAACAAGCACACAATACGCTGCCCAATTTAAAAACAGATCGTACCCCTACTCATCCATAACAACTGCAACCATGGAAAAACTAGAGCCGTTTCCAAAATTAAAAAAATACTGTAGCCACTTCACCCACCTACACACTGAGGCATCTCACATAACACACATAGGGAGAAAAAGAAACAGCTGCCAGACCACACTGTTACCATGGCTCCCAGCACCGGGGTATACAGTATGAAGACAAAAATATCTTAATTTTTTTACTTGCTGGCTTAAGGATGCGAGCGAAAGGAGCGCTCAGTGGAAATGATACTGGAGGAAAGGAGGTGAGAGAAGCCATGTACTGCTGCAGCCCCCAAGAGACGGCACATGCAACACCTCAGCCACACGCACTGGAGGGGAACTCTGTGGGGATTTCACTCCTTGAGAGAGAGAGTGTGTATGAGTGTATGTGTGTGTGCCATCTGTGACTCTGGCTCACTGTGTGTAGGCACTACTGTGTTTTGTGAGTGTGTGAATAAGAGCGTCCATTTGGTTGGAGTAATGTATTAATCCATCTTTAAGCTCAAGCGTGCAGCAGTGGTGCTCTAAAACAAGACTTTGATTCGCTAATGATATGAACTATCTACAAAATCATCTCTAAGGATTGCAGCAAAGTCTAAAAAGTCTAAAGTATGTTAGAGGGTGGAGTGTCTCTTGCCTTTGATTCTCAATGACCACACACACATGCAGACACACATCAACAGGCATCCAGTTCTTCCACTCTAAAGATACAACAGAAGGGTTTATAGGGACAGCAAAAAAGAACATATCTGAGCTGCTGCGGCTTCATTCTTACTGTAAGAGCAAGTCATCTTCAGCTCTTTTAAATGACCTAGTATGAGAAATAACTAAAAGCGAAGGGCAAAACTGTCCCCATGTTCAGCATTTTTGTCCCTTCAGGCACAATTAAAGGTACTGGAGATATGAGAATACATTACTGGCTAGTATTATATATATGTTGCAAAAAATGTCCTTTAAAAGGTCCCTGTATTAGTCACTGAGGACAAAAAAATCCTCCTTAAAAATAATTACAATAGTTTTACAGTAACACAAAAATCTGTCTACACTGCTATAATGAAATCGTGGATTTCAAATAAATTGTTTTCTTGAAAAAGGCTACTCTTCAAAACTTGGTTTTAAAAGGGCCTTTTAAAATGAAATATTTCTGAAGTATTCTGTAAAAAGCTGTGAGTGGAGTTAAAATATTCCTTGTTTATTTGCTTATTATAAATTACACATTCCAGCACATATATGCTGTTTAAAAATATGTACTCAAGTATATATGTAATAAATTAAGCACTCTAAATGAGCTACACCATGCATAGAAAAAATAAAGGGTTGTTGCTCTATATGCGCTATGGTTGGGCATATGTATGGTTGATGCTCTATATGCGCTAGGTTTGGGCATTATGGCGATACAGTATACCACAGAATGCAAAAAAATTGATGACAATATTTCAATGATGGTATTTTAAAATAATGATGAGTCAAAATTCTATTTCATGTCTCAGCAGATAAATAAACACCCATTTATATTTACAGGGCTCACCTCAAAAGTGGCTGTTCAGAGCATTCTCTGAACCCACCACAGAATACGTTCTATTTCAGTTTTTACTCCAACACTAGTCCCTCAGCTTGCGCCAACCTCTTAACGGGTGTGCAATCCTCTAAACTTGTGCGCTGTTCCCTAAATGACTGTGCTATCCTCTAAACAGCTGTCAGCTAGCCTGTGCACGTTAGGCCTCCTAGCTAAGCTCTCTCCCAAACAACTCAAAACACGGTCACTGTTTATACTGTTTCTCACTCATTTTTATCGTCTAATTTTGTGTCAACAGAGCACCGATTTCAGATTCAAACTGTACTTTAATGGGTGGCATTGTTTGGGTAGTCTGCTTGGTAAGCAAATGTTAAATTAGCCTCCTAGGCAACAAATCCCCACAACAAGTTTAATTCCACCTTTCTTTCCCTTCAACAGTTGCCTGACGCACACATTCTCAGATTTTTATCATTACTTATAATCAATCATCTAAACTTGTGTCAGGGTTGTAGTTAGCCAGAATAGAACATTTCCTATGGTGGGCAGGCCTGTTAGTATGCTAGCGAAGCTAATGCTAACCAGCTAATGCTAACATTTATCAATAGTCTACTCTGGATTTTCATTCATGAAGTCCAGCTGGAATTAAACAGGCACAGAAACAATGGAAAGTTGCTTTTGCCTGACTGGTCAACACTGAATGGCTATTGCATGTAATTTGCATAAATCTGGTAGTTTTCATGATAGACAGACCAATGTATATGTAGTTTTGCCATACTCATTTTTATAGTGTTAATCTACATTCCAAAAATGTATTTTGGTATATTTAAAAAAGGAGGTGATATACTTATTTATTGTTCAGTTAAATCAATTTGATCACTCGATTAAAAATCAGACTGCTCTACCGTGCCAGCCGTACTGCATGTGAACAGTAAGTATGACTTAGTGTTTAGGTCTTGAATGGTGCCAGCTGTATGAATGAGCAGGGACGCTTTTGGCTTGATCATAAATTAGCTGACTGGAGCCATGGAGAGAGAGAGAGGGATTTATAGTGATTGGAGGAAGTGGCACTTGCTAATGGGGTGTGAAATGTGATCTATGGTGCTGCATCATGCAGCGGGCTGGGTGAGAAATGCTTGTGGGTTTGAGCCGGAGGAGGCAAGCTGAGGTGTGCTGTAGCGGGCTCTGCTGGAACGCTACTGGAGAGAGACTAAGGGGTTGTTGCCGGTCATACACACATTTTGCCTGCAGTGTGTAAATCAGCAGTGGTGTGCTGTCAGGACAGGGTGTGGGCTTTACCACTGCGGGAAGCTGTTAGTGCCGACAGGAGGGGGAAAAAAGCTTCTCAAACGTGGGTCTCATGAGTCAGAACTGCGAGGGATGAGCGTGCACGCACACACACACACACACACACACACACACACACACACACACAGACTGAACTCTATTGCTATTAAACTAATTCCAGCACTCTGCTGAGCCATTAGACAACTTCACTCTCTCCAGACTTCTCAAACCAGCAACACTCCTCACGCCCAACACTCACACAGACACTGAAACCCACTCACACTTCAGTGTAAGAACATTTAAGGATGTTATATTAAATAATATAAAAACGCAGTTGTAGTAGCATCATATTGGTATCAGCAAATAACTGCTTCATAGAACATTATTAATATTAACATTATAATATGGAAGTCTAAATGGCCATGGATTTTTTACTCCGTGTTTGCGTTATTTCCATTAATTTTCTTGGGATCTTGAGTTATTTATGTAATTATCACCACATAAACATTGTTTAATCAAAATAGCATTTATTATGTTGTGATAATACCATAAATATTTGTTGTGATCTTGAGGAAAGAACATTTATGATATCATGGTAATGATTATGGATACATTTGAGATCCTGAGGAAAAACTAATTAAAATAACTTATCATGGAAAAAAGGAGCTTTAAAAAAAAACAAAAAAACTAGGAATGATTATGATGATGTTTTTGCTGAGATACAATACTAAACTGTCAGCGTTTTATTCATTTCACCGCTTGAGTTTTTTCCCCCCATCAAATCCTGTTAACAATTGATCTAGAGGCTAACAAATACATCTGTGGAGCTAGCCAACATTGTTTTTGCATTGTTAAGTCAGTCAGCTAGCCAAAAAAATAAATTCAAGCAGCCTGCCACCAAGAACCAACCCTGCCACAAATTAACTAATGCTCTGTAAAGCCTGTTTAACGTTTTAACAGAACCTTTAATAGAATTACAATATGGGCAAGGCAAGGATCGGTCAATTAGGCTAGCTTAGCTAGTGAGCTGACTGGCTGCTGTCTCTTGTATGAAATGCTGTACCTTCTTTAACTAAATGTTACTTGAGCTTAACATTACTGAATATCTGCGCATCACTGTTAATAAAATAAAAACAAGCTAAATGAAAAACATGTTGCTTCTAATCCCTCTGTGAGAGAGAGAGAGAGAGAGAGAAAGCGAGAAAGAGAGAAAAAGAGAGAGGTAGTGTCTGAGAGAGTCTGGAAGGCGGTGGAGATGAGGTTGTGGGGAGCGCGAGCGAGGTACAGGATGGACGGACAGACAGACAGAAAGAGAGAGAGCGGCAGTGTGTCTTTAGGGGGGTTTGCATACCGATGGCTAGCTGTGGCAGTGTGCAGCCCAGCCGCTCGGCGATTGCCTGCAGCTCTTTCAGCTTCGCCTGCTGACGCCGGCCCTCCTCGCTCAAGATCTTGTCCTTCAACCACTGGTAGCCCTGTCAACAACACAGCACACCTGCTCAAAAACAGGGCCCCTGCTGCACGGCGGTGCTCTCTCTCGCACACATACACACAAACACTGGGACAAGTATTCACACCATGAAGCACCTTTGTGAGCAAGGGCCTGTTTTTAAACACGTGACTCTGTCTTTCCCCAAAAGATGACCAAGCCACGGGGGTCTCACTTTGCTTGGGCAACTTTAAGGGGTAAAAGAACTTCACACACACAAACATGGTAATACCTGCTTGATAAATACTTCCATAATGAACAGCCATTTAGGTACTAACTTTCCAGTTTTACCCTTAGAAGTCCAGAGTTATTCCTCTCGCCATACTTGACATGTACTTACATAATTAATTACACAGTGAGGAACAAATTACATTTACTGTATATATGATCTACATTCAAACTGACAGACACAGAAATGGCAAGACGTAAAGACTGTCTGCACAACTATTTTTCATCAAACTAAAATCATTATATAATATCTCTTCTTCTATTTACAAAGAATGATGATGATAGTTCTAAATGAAATATCCTGAAATGAAAACCACTCATTTTAACATATTTTAATATGTTGTGTACGTAACTTCGTAGACAGACATCAATTTGATTATTCATATTTGCGGTAGGGACAACTAAAAGTATGAGTCCAAAATTTTGACTGGTATGTACATGCTTTTGTTATTTCCAGGGACCTCTATGACTTCTAAGGGCTAATTTCATTTTTCTGACAGTCTATGTCAAGATGAATTTTGTGGACGGATTATGTTGAGCTAGAGGTGGGCAATATGGCAAACATCTAAACATCGCAATACTTCAAGAATTTTTCACGATACATATTATGTCATGATAATATGGTAATCTGATCAGCTGGAACTAAGAAAAATTTATTATTAGTGCTACAATAAAAATACTTTCAAAAAACTGAACACAATGAATTATATTTTATATTTTATACTGTGTCAAACTAAATTTGGTCAAATGAGACTAATTTATCTCTCCTTGTAATAAAACATGCAGTTGGTCAGTATTCTGCAAGTACTGTATTACCCATGATACGTTCAGAAAAGCATATTGTCTGGAATTGTGTCATATCAAAATAACTATATACATTGTCATATTGCCCAGCTCCACATCAACCCATCATCAGAATAATAAGTACATGTTTGTGTGCGTGCCGGGACGGTATAAAGTAACCCGGACGGTACATCATTGGTTAAGATTAACAGTGGGAAGGGTTCAGTCTGCTCTGATGATCCAAGCACTCATAGATCTGAAATACACAGAGACCCATCACTGTCCAGATCACCAGCACAGGACATCACTCAAGTGTCACTTCATACGTGATTTACACAGAGTGAAAGAACACAGTATGAAAGACCCTGGTGCGATCACACTGAAGGGACGGGTAGATGAGAAGGGGATGACTGGTTGAAGGTCTAGCAAAGACCAAATGACTAACAGCAATACAACGCTGCATGCCACTCCACCAACATACAGCTACATGGTACTGCACTGGAGAAATGCTGCTGTGGGTGTATGTAAGAGTGAGTATGTGCGTGTGTGGGTGCGGGTGAGGCAGATGCACCAAAGCTTGCATTAAATATCCTCCTCAGAGTTACCACAGAAACACTGTCACATGACAAAACAAAAAAGAAAATGTTGAGAAGACTCTGGTCTGAAGGTTCATGCCACAACAAGGAACTTTCACAGACAAACACATCTACACGGGAAAACACCCAAAGCTAGAACCTGGAAGACACGAACACATCCATTAGAACACCAACGACACAAGGAGCCACTTATGATGCCACAAATGTTCCGGAACACTAGAAACAGCGAGGGACTGACGGGAAACGTAGTACCTTGAGAGAGGCGCGGGAGTATGGAGGCACCCCACTGTCATATTTCCCTGAGATGATCCCACAGGCCAGCGGGGACCATGTCATTGCCCCTACACCTAAAACACACACACAGTTTGAATCCTTTTTGAAACGCACATTTGAAATACATTGTTAAAAGGATCTCAAGCACTTTTGGGTTGTTTCTTTTGGTCATCATGACCATCCAGTGTTTACTCAACATTTCACACACTGCACTGAATACAATTTAACAGTCCCGATTACGCAGCTGGTCAATGTTCTGTGTACAATACAACAGGGGGTATATGCACTGATGTCACTTTCCAGCCAGAACATGCCCCTTTAGTCAGAGTGGTACAACAAGGCTGTGTTTATTAGGGGAAACACGGAATTAAACCAGGAAAAAAAAAAACGTGAATTAGACAGGATTATCTGTTTATAATAAAAGGCAGTTGGACTGAACAGTAAAATATAAATTCTTGTGGTCATCTTTGATGTTTCCTGTTCCAAGTACAACTTCAAAACATACAAAATTATGTGGCTCAATGTCTAAACAAGCTTTGTGGAGTTTCCCCCCTTACAAGGAAAACATGGTTTGTTTTGGCTAGGCAACTCCCACTTTTCCCATTCCACCTTAAATGGAGTAACAGTTATATTCTGGTGCCTCAGACAGATATTCACTATATCCATGAGAAAAAGAATGCCCTACTGCTCACCCCGGTGTTATAAAGGTTTAATAATACATTTGTAATCAGAAAATCACTGAATGACCATATCGGTCACGGATACTTCAAAAGCCTGAAAATAAGGTAAGCTTCCTCCATGCTAGACTATCCGAAACAATTCCATGCTCTTCATTAATAATTATAGCATCTAGCAGATTCACAATACGTTAAAAGGTTTGTGGAAGCACGCTCATACTGTGTTTCATCTGAACTTGAGGGCATCCTTCCTTTGCTACAATAATGTTGCATTAGATGTTGGAACATCACTGGAACACACTGGAACATTGGAATTTGATTGCATTTAGTTACAAAAGCATTAGTGAGGTCAGGTGCTGATGTTCTGGATCACAAACAGCAGCCCAAAGCTCCAGAGCATCCTGTTCCATTATGTCTAGAAATAACACCTCATTAATGCAAATCCACAATGTCCTTATTCCTACTGCAGAAGGCACAGTACTTACCTATCTTATGAAAAAGCTCAGGCAGTTGCACTTCTACCTTCTCTCTCTGGAACATGTGATACTCAGCCTGCTCACAGATTGGGGGAATCTGGTTAAACTGTCGTGCCACAGAGTATGCTTCCTGCAAGACACAATAGCAGCTGCTTTTATTTATACAGCATCTCACAAATATTGGGTTTAAAACTGTGAGGGCTGGAAAAGCTGGGAAGAGGGGCGAAGGTGTTAAAAGAAAGTTTGCGCTTGAGATTTTAACTACATGTATATATATGCTTTTTCTTTTGGCTAACCATCACAACATACTTTGGTTCATGACTGACCTGGCACTTGTAGCACATATAGCACAGATCTACAAACTGCCAAAGTGTAAAACTATCAAGAAAATGTTGTAATGGAATACTTTATTTTGATCATTTGTCAAAGAGAGAAAGAAGAACAGTAATGAAGAAACTTGGGGACACTTGGTTGGGCTGGGTTTGTTGGTATGGTTGGTCTTAGGAACCACCAGTAGATCTGTTGACTTAAACTGAGGTTTAGGGCTGCAAGAGCAGGTAAAGCAAGTCAGGGCTGTGTAGTGTTTTAAATGTAGCCGACATAGATTTTTTTTTACTTCAGTATCCATAAGAGTCAATAAATGGATATTCAGTCAACTGTATGGAGGAATCTGAGCTGATTTTAAGTACTGTCATTTCTTATAATGCAAACATGTTAAGTGGGTGCACTGGTGTTAGCAGGTAAGAAGATCTATCAGTATTTGTTTCACTATTTAAAAATAGCATAGAGTAGTCGTTCGGTCACTGAAGGTTTCTGTGTCAAATAACGCTGATGGCAATGGTGGCTGCTCCTTTTTAAGTATGGAAACTGGATAATCACAGTAGTTGCACCTCACAGCCATGTTAAAAATGAACAAATGCTCAAATAGCAATTTCAGTATTCATACGTCACCCAGATTTGTTAACTGAGTAGTCATGTGGACCCATGTTCCAGTTAAATTCTGATTAACTTTGAACATGCGTACGATTTTTAACAGAAATGCTGATAAATAGGAAATTATAGTGTAAACCAGGCTTGCCCATGAGGTTACGAAAACGTGAAGCAGTGACTGGCACTGCACAGGCAATGAAATGTGTTTGACCTAAACTATGACTTCAGTGAATCAATACAACTACTATACGTTTCGTAGGTGGCAATAGTTCCTGCAGATTGCGGTGTCTGACTCATGGTGTTGTGGGTGGTTGATGCATTCAATATGATGCTTTACTGCCTGGAAGCAGTAATGGGAAACCATTCTCCATTAACTCATCTCAAAGTGCCTTTAGGTGAGGCTGCAAATTTGTTTGGATGATTTTCATTAAGAATTTTTGGAAAAAGTCAAAGTGTCCCCAGAGCGAAGCCACGAGTGCACCCTGATGTTAATGATCACAAGATCACGAAATGTGTGAGATGGAGAGAGATGAGACAGAAAGAGCGGGAAAGAGAATGCCTGAGCAAAAGAGTGGAAGGTGAAAAGAGATGAGTTTTTGTTGCTGAAATGACTTACCATTATCTCCATGGGGCTCCAGCGGGACGTGCCCCAGTACATGGCCATTCCCTGATTGATCACGTGGGTCATCGCTCGTACCGTCTCTGCCGATCAGAACAGATTGACCCAAATTAACCAGAGACGAAGTGCAGCACATCACAGTACTGCCAGCATAATGCATTGCCAGGAGTGTTGGGAAACAATAGTGGAAAAAAAGAAAACAACGCTGGATTGATTTAAAAAACAGACACATGCCCTTAATGAGCTCTTTGGTAGTTTGTGCTAAAAGGAGCTTGCAATTGTAATCAATACGTTTGAATCAAATAAACACTCCCTAGCAGTCAGGAACTTCAGGGTTGGAAAACAATGGCATTGCTAGTAACCAGTGCTCTCGGGGCTGAACAAGAGAATCGTCAAGAAGCGTCAAGAAGTAATTTACAGCTGTTTTGCTGATGGCCATGTTTGATGAAGTGCACTCTTCTGTTCAGTTCGATGAGATGTAAGAAGGAAAGAGGGAGGGAGGGAGGGAGGGAGGGGGAGACAGACAGAGAGAGAGAGAGAGAGAGATAGAGAGAGAAAGAAAGAAAGGAAAGAAAGCAAGCAAGCAAGAAACAGAAAGAAAGAGAGAAAAAGAGGGAGAGCAAGCAGAAGTCATAGAACAGGAAAGACTTTGTCACATGCATGGTGCCGCATCAGGAAATAGGACAAAGAGCAGAAGGCCACAGACGCTCCAGGGTCAGGTCGCATGCTAACGTGAACTTTGGTGAACTTTTAAAAGGGCAGCTGGAGAAGTGAATAAAAAAAGGCAATTCTTTGCCTTCCTTGCCTTCATCGGAAGAGACCAGTCACTCCTCATTCCGTAACTGTTTGGTTACATCAAAATCTGACTGGCAGGGGTTTCACCAGATCAAAAGGCCAGCAGCAAGGATCATGGTGTAAAGTTCACGAGGAAGTTGTAAAGTCTAATCAAAACTCTGGCTTGGCATATAGGAAAAGAGAATTATCACTACTAAAGAGCATTCCCAAAGAACTGAAAATGTAGTCTGGTACATTAAGAGAAAACTGTATCTGTCTATTAAGAAAAGTCAATTTTCATTCTGACCCTGAAATGTTTGAAATGAGTTCTGTGTAATGCTCTGCTCTAAGATCAACTATTTCAGAGATATCCGGGGCTACGATGCTGTGGAAGCGTGTGATAAACATATCCTCATCTGAGCTACAGAAACTCAGCTGAGCTACAGAAACTGAAAGAGTAACAAATCAATGTCTCATAATTCCTTACCTTCCATAGGCGTGTTCGGGTCTGGTCTGTTTGCAAACACCACGTCCACGTATTCTAACTGCAATCTCTCCAGCGAAGCTTTTAAACCTACACAGGATTTTCAAAACCTCAATTAACACAATCAATCACCTTGTTCAAGACACATAACATACTCCCAAATCCGAGCACCAAGAGACGGCTAGTTTTATCACGGTAAACCTCAGTGGGTCCATAATGAGCTTGCCTATTCAGCAACTCAAGGGAACCTTAATTCCATGTCCTCAAGGGAACTATGAGGGGAATGCCATGTTCTCCTGGGAGCAAGGCACATTAATTAAAAATTACTCTCACTGCATGCGCCTTCAGCGCTACTTTTTGTTGCTATGAACACACGTTCGATTTAGACTTACCTTCTATAATGTGCTTTCTTGACAATCCTCTTTCAGTCTCCGCCCTGGTGAATAATAGCAGCATTAAGCTATATTACTTCAGTAATACTTCAGTTTTCAGACAATATTTTAAAAAACGAAGCATAGAAAACAGAAGCACCGGAGAGTTTTTAGTACTGGAGTTCAGGACAGAGGTTCACAAAAATGATTAAAATCTAGAGAAAATGAGAACTGGCAGATCACAAAAACAGTCCCCGTCAGAAAACAAGACTTAAAGCTTTCATTTTTGAGATGGAGGAGGAAGAAATTAACCTCCACTCTTGCTTCAGGTCTGAACAAATACACAGGTGTTTCTGCCTATCCTTCCACTGTGAAAGGACAACTCCATGATGGGTCTGAAAGGATGTACAGCTGTTAAGAAGCTCCTCACTTTAAAAAGTAAATGGAAACAGAAAAAGAAAATCTGCAAATCAAACAAAAAGCTGCTGCTATTCTCTCCAGAGTTCAACCATCAACATCACTGAATGTGTTTGGGATTACTTCGACTGAGGAGCAGTAAATACAGGCATCCTCAAAGACAAACATTTTTAATAGTATGATAAAATATCCCTGCAGATTTCTTTGAAAAACTGAAAGCGAGACGAAGGGATGAACTCACTAAATGCTAGAAAACCTGATCTTATACTAATAGTTCAGGCTTCTGTTTATTTTTTTGCCTTTTCTGTGTTTTTTTTTTTTTTTTTAAACACTGAAAAAAATTAATCACTTATAATGGCTATTCTGACTGGGCACTAANTGTTTATTTTTTTGCCTTTTCTGTTTTTTTTTTTTTTTAAACACTGAAAAAAATTTATCACTTATAATGGCTATTCTGACTGGGCACTAAATAAACGTTTTCTAGTGCATGTTGCAGGGTCACTGCGAAATCCATCAGACAAGAAAAAAGGCACGGCGATAGAGGACAACGTACTTTCCACCCCAAAAGATTTTTGTAGTGATCACTAAACTGGAGCGCCTGCAAACAAAAACAAAGAGCATCCCGTCAAAATGGGTCACAATTTTTCATTAAAGGTTCTAGAAAACAGTAGCTGAGACACAAAAATGCAGAGAGGGATTAAAGCATCACAGGCAAATGCTAATAAATGCGTGGCTTAATTTCAAAAGAATACACACACACACACACACACACACACACACACACACACACACACACACACACACACACACAACCACAGGGGGACTGAAATAGGCTCGTGCTCTCTGGAGGTGACTGTTGCGCAGCCTGATACTGATGCACTTTGACTGTCAGGATGACTAAGCTGCAGGGCCGCTAGGTGAGCGCTGACGCACACAACGCATGCACGCACATACACACACAAATTATGATCATATCCTGAGAGCTCAGTTACTCTCCAACTTATCGCTGTGGCCCAGCCACACTGAGCACCCATCCCTGGCATTAAGAGCTTAATTTCAAAACTAGGACTTCTAATAAGCAAGCAGAGGTACCTTTGAACTGCAGCAAAGGAGTTCCAGCAAATAAACATACTAACAGATCAGCTGGTAACAGCCGAGGGCTATAGACATGTATCTGATCCATAATTCAGGAAAACTACGAGGCCCAGGGATGGCACTGGTCCTGACATTAATATTTCATATCTCTGCCCGCCTGCTGTACACAGAGCCACAAGCTGTATTGTTCTCTTCTGACAGCCTATGCACCAGAACAGGTGATCAGGCAAAGATAGAGGGATGACTGAGCGGATATTAAAAGATGAGTATAAAAAAAAAAGAGCATACCTCCATCCTTTCTTCTTTATGATATTGCCCAGCACCACCTCGGCCCTGAAACAGAGATAGATGTTTATCAGAGCCATCCATCATTTTATTGACACTTGGTTACCATTACCTACCAAGACACTAAGCAAAGAAACACAAACAGTGCATGTAGGGCTTCTTTTAAAACTGAAGCTTGAACTGATACTTAAGTCACAGTTGGACAAAAAAAGAAAAATGTACTTTACACTTCCCGCCATTTTTATGGCACACTGCTTACAAATGACAGAAATATGTAGCAAAGCTGCAATAAACTGCACACATTGACCGAACGTTACAGACAACAAATCGGACGGGAATCACAACGGGCCTCACAGCACAAGATTAGATTTGGTGGATGCCTTCCCTGGCACAATTCTGAGAGAGTTTCCTGTAGACTGGGATTTTTACCACTGCTGATAGACCCATATGACCATACGCTTCCATACACCTGCAGATTCAGCTACTTCCTTCACACTATGGTCATAACCAAATGCAATCACGCCCCTTAGCTAATCATTAACATCTGTTTTGGAGCCATGTTCCACACATGGAACGAGACATTCACTGCACTGTACCACCTCTTCTCAATCTATGGATCCCATCACTCACAGCCTGAAGTTACTTCCACCTTAAACACTCAAGGTGACATTTTTTGTCTGGTGAGTTAACAGGATATGTTTTTATCCTTCTGAACAAGCTGTTTGACGTTGTATGATAAAAGTTAAACAATAGCAAAAAATCTGATGCAAAAATATTACATTGTCATGGCCTATCTGAATTTCATTTAATATGATCACATGGGCGTTTCAGAATCAAACATTTTATTTTCTGTCTCTACCAACACTGTTTGTAGAGTGTAGAGGTGATTAGTAGTATACAAGCCTTCCATGGTAAGTGTTTGTGTTGGTATTTGGAAGATGAGTCTCTGCTCTTTTATAAGCATGCTCAAAGATGTCACTTAAGTTCTTTTGTTTTATCTTGTGCAAATTATTACCTCAAAAACAATTACTCACTTTGTTTCATATAATGAAGTTTACTATTTGTTCACTTCAGTTTTCTACAGATGTAAAACAACATTCAAACTCTTTCATTGACATGTTTTGACTATTTGTTTACTTGTTGTTTATCTTTGCTTTACCCCCTTTTTTTTTTTTACTTCCACAAAGTGTACACACAACATTTGAACAGTGAGTTCCAGCCAAATCTCTGCCAATTAAATGCTATAATAATGCAGGTCAGTAAACGTGTGCTCATACTACACAGCCAAAAAGCACACCAGTCAGTTGTAGCAGAGTGCAAAACGATTGCCATGAGCAAAGAAGGCAATTCGTTTTATTATCTAGGGCAAGATAATAAGGTAGGATAACAGGGCGTAGGGTGGTAGCATCTCGGAAAAGCTAACTTTGTGGGATGTTCTGGAGCCGTAATGAAGGTATACTGAGAATGGACTTCTCGCACACTGAGCACCTCTCAACAGCATAACAATAATGCTCACTAGGCCACTGATGGCAGGGGCAAACAATGACTCTGGCAAAAAGAGCAAGCAATGCGCCACAGTGAACCAGCTAAACACAGGAACACCTAGGAAAGTGTCAGGGATCACCACTGAGCAAACACTTTTCTGTCTGGGCCTGTTAACCAATGATTATAATCAAGGTCGCCTCCAGTTTGCACAGTATTAACGTAACTGGACACTGGACAGATGTATATGCCACCAAACACAGAATCGCTCCAAGAGACAGCTGTGAACCGAACGCTGGGTGGTGGTGGCAGTGTACATGGGGAATGTTTTCCTGGCACGATCGTGGACCACTACTTTATCACCGCATGAGTTTTTGAAAGCCAACAGGTACTTGGCAATCCTGACAATCCTTAACATTCGTCCCTGAAGGTAATGGTACCCATCAGCAGGATTATGCACCGCCTCACCTTACAACGGTGGTGGAAAAGTGGTTTCAGGAGCACAACAGTGACTTTGGTGTCATTCTCTGGCCTGCTAACATGCCAAATTGTAATCCATTGACGCACATATGGGAACACTTGGATCGCCATGCTGACCCACAACCACACAACCTTAGAGACCTTAGTGCTCTGCTGCAGCTGGAATGTGCATGAATGTCTCCAAAAACTTTGTGTCACCTAATACAGTTCATGCCACAACGTCTCGCTAGTGTCGTCCAAGCCAATGGTGGTAATAATACTCTAGTATGACTGTGTATATTGTCATTATTAATTTAGCCATAAAACTGTAGATAATCTATTAAGACAGTACTTGAACAGTTCACACAAACTTTACCGTCCAAAGTCTGTAGCCACTTAGCTTAATTTGATGCTATTTTTTCTGGGGTAACTTTGCACAATGTCCAATTGTACCAAAGCGATGACATGACAGAGTTTCTCCTGAGACCCAAATATGTTATCCTAAAACATGCACCATAATATAGATGTCTTTTTGTACAGACATGATATCTGCCTTCCGCTATGGTACACATTCAGTCCAGTCACTGGTGGCTGTTACCAAGGAAACGCTGTTAATTGTCACCGGGCACGAAACATCTTGGCCGACTGACTACATGTGGATTAAGGTTGTGCAAATGAGATTTTTCATCAAACCAGTCCTTTAAGATCCTTTAATGATCACATGCCCACCACTGACATCAAGCAAAGGTTTACCTGGACGTCAATGGAGAACATATTAACAATTACTAAGAAATTATCCAAGTGTACTGAGATCACACTCGTCTTTGTCATTTAGAAGACTCTCCCCAGTCTCTCTGCCGCAGGCTCAGCCGAGCGGCACTGACAGCTTGGTGGCTGCAAGTCTTTATGGCAGCCATTAGCGATGCTGTGGCTGCTAATTGGGCCCCAGTGTAGGTATGATCATGCCTGCAATCCGTTCTGCCAGCGGAAGCTCACTGGGCTCCACGGATGTCCAACAGAACGAGCTGTCCTGCCATAACGTGACCTTTGTGCCACATTACCAGCCTGATTCTCTCTCTCTCTCTCTCACCCCCTCCGCCCAAAGTGTCCATCACCTTGCTCTGAACATCCCCCACATACCTCGCTTCCTCGCTCAGGGTTATGTGTGGTACAGTAGGCTGATAGGTGGAGGAGTAAAGGAGCACAGCGCTTGATAGCAGTTATCCAATTAGTTCGACCCTTGGGTCTTCCTCCTTTTTTGAAATGTTTTTTTTTTTCTTCAGCCATGCTCTGAGACATGCTTTCAGAGCAGCCCATTTCTGCGGCTTTTAAGCTAAGGTCTGAATGGAATGCTGGCTGAATGTATTTTTGAATATTCAATATGATACAGTTTAGTGGACGAGTTAAAGGTACACAACTCTTCAATCGGAAGTCGATCAGCCGAGACATGAGCTATTGAAATAAAACTTTCAGCAGCTCAGCACCGTATATAACCAGTCACTTCGCCAATAAAGTTTCACCATATAGGCTTGTACATGTAGTTGTCAGTCCCTAAGTTTAAACAAACCTGGGTTCTTACATTGGGTATGTCTAACACAGTTTACTTACTTCATATGCATATATTCTGCAATAGCTTTGAACATGGCTCAGTCAACCAGATTTCAGCCCTGTATTTTAGGCTTGCTGGCTAACAATCAACAGCTAAGAACTTGCCAAAAATTTCATTCATAGTTTATGTGGTACTAATTTGGTGAGGCATTAGCTTCTGTTACTTGTCAGTTACAGAAGCCTTACCGATCCAGTGCTACAGCTGAGTGCACACCAAATTATGGCCAATTACAAACCAATTCAGGTTAAATCAACTGGTGCCAAATTTTGATTTAAGCCTGACACACAGTCAAGGTAATGGCAAACCAAAGGTCTCGAGTGGGATTACACTAGCAGCACATCTAACCCGAGCAAACACCCAGTCAAACACAAAATACTATATGGACAAACTGATTGGGTCACAACTTCTAATCACGGAATTCAGATGTTTTATTCCGCCCCATTGCCACAGATGTATAAAACCAAGCACCTAGCCATGCAGTCTGCCTTTACAAACATTTGTGAAGGAATAGGTCAGTCTAAAAGAGATCACTGAATACGAGTGTGTTAACATAACAGGGTGCCACTGTTGCAACAAGTCAGTTGTGCAATTTCTTTGGTGAGCTGGTTGTGGAATATCTTGACTGGCCTGCACAGAGCTGGAGGTTGTAGGGATCGTTTTAGAATGAGAGATGGAGGTAGAGAGGTTTCTGAATGTGTGTTCTAGGGCCAAATAAAATAACTAATTATTATACCTGAGACGTTTGGCCTGTAATACCTGAAATTATTTTTTTAGTTATTACAGAGCGAGTGAAGCTCTGAAAAAAGCATGATAAGGTACCAGTATTGGTTAAAATCTGAGCAGTACCCGACCCCGTCCAGTGCAAAACTACAGTAAACTTCAGGCACAACGCTTTTGGCTGACGGTGGACGGGGAAAAGTATTAAATGTGAGTTTTTGCAAAAAAGAACTTGAACAACTTTAAAAAGATGCGAGCTGGATTCAAAGCACATCAACACATGCCACAATATCAAAACCCTATTGGAGTGTGACCACCTCAGAGTGAGTGTCCATTAGAATCTCTACAAGTGTGTGAGCTGGGTAAGAGAGATGGAGACAGAGGCAGACGGGTGAGTGGGCGGCACAGCTTGTGTTTTTGTTTGCTTATGTGAGCGGGAGAGACAGAGAGAGGTTATGGGAACTGATGTGTCTGTGTGCTTTCACATGGCAGACCAAGTCTATGTGCGCGTCTTCGTGTGTGTTTACGCGCGTGTGCATCTGTGTGTTCTGTGTCCCCTGCCGGCCTACAGTGAATGTTTACTCCAGGTTGCGTTTGCCCTGCCTTGCAACAGGCCCCTGTACACGATTGTGACGTTCAACAGCTTTAGAAGCTGCGTACATTCCAAATGGCAATTCCAAAGAGCAGGCAACCCCACAATTATATCTCCCTCCATTTATACCAAACGACACTGACGTTTAGCACCAAGCTAATAGCAAAATGCACACTTGCCTTTCTCCTACATCCTTCATTTGCCCAGTTTGTTAATGAAACATCATGTGTCAGGCTGTTCTTCTCATTCAGCCATATTAGCGCTTAGAAGGCCTACTGAATTCTGCTGAGCAGCGCTTAGTGTCCTCATATGGGAGCAGCGTCCACAGCGCTGCAGGGAACAGAGGCGGGGGATCAGGCAACTTGAACGATTCGCAGCGGCGGCGCTGTCATACAGTGGATTTCTCACGTTAACACTCTCAGTCTGAATTTGTGAGGTCACTGCTTTCTGGGTTAAGGATGGTAACATCTCGTGACACCTTAGGTAACTGTATTGGAGGACATCCAGTCTGATCTTTTAAAATGTGTAACGATGTTGTGTAAAGTTATGAACTTAATTACTGGTTTGGTTTACATTATATTTTAGATACTAGTGGAGAAGGAGAGGCTGTAGACAAAACATGGTTGCAGGAAAAGGATTTTTTTTTATGAATAATTTATTTTGTCTTTAACAGTCAGTAATCTACAAATCTTAAAAGTCAAATCACATTTTGAATGTTGATCTACCATGAGCATGTACAAAGCATTTCTATATGAGCCCACATATAAAATAATGGGGTTAATTTCTGTAAGCAGACATGGTTAACGATTTCAGAAAATGTCTATACAGTGCAAAACTGCTCTATGGTGTTATTTCTATTCATACAAGACCAGGCTCCTATCTCTTTAAATGGAGAGAGACCAGTATAACATCCAAAATCACTGGTGAAATTAAATAATCAAATAATGCAATAAGTGTGCTTTTCAGGTCGTTCTGGCTACTATTCCATCTTCACAACAAGTGGGGGCTTTTACAGGTCATGCTTTCAGGCACAAGCCAATTAGCGCTCTTTACTGGGCGGGCCTCCGTACTGAAATGTATTAAACATACCCATTCATTATTCAACCAGTGAAATGTCTCGTTATGTTATGGCTCCAATAACTATTGATACAGTCTGGAGATTTGTAGTGATGGAATATGTAAATCGATGTACTACCTATCATGGCAAGTCCAATCATGTTTTAGGTTTAGGTTTTTGGTTCCATATATAGTTTTTGCTTGAATTTTGAGATGAATATTGCTGATTGTTATATCAGATATTCTCAAAATATAAGGCTCTTCAGTGGAGGGAACAGTTTAGAACCGTGAGTTGTATATAGAACCACTCCATGCTGAAATAGTTCTTGACAAGGTGAAACGGGTCTTCAGCAATACAGAAAAGATTATTTTTGAATATGCTTCTATATAGCACCACAAACGGTTCTTCTATTCTTATAAGTGTGACAATAGGAGAACCCTTTTTAGTGTTGTATACAACCATTTTCTAAAAGGTTTTACATAGAACCATATATAACGCCTTCTCCATCAATCTGAAAAAACACTTTACAACACAAAGAACCATTTAAGCATGCCAGTGGTTCTAATTTTCATGATTCAATATAGAACCACTGTTTTTACTAAAGAGCCCTTGAAGAGCTACTGGTAGTGTAGTATATGCATGTTGTATCTACTTGTAAAGTATTTTTGAAGGTTATACACAGACATGTGCGAGCATGTACTTGTGGACTTTCTGCCATGGATGGCTGTGGCATCCCCAGGGACTGAACTCGTCTCCTGACAACAGAACCAACTTTTTGATGGCTCTACCACTCTGGAGCTCCGTACCCTAAACTTCACAAAACTCATGGTGTCACAGTACAAAATATAGCTAGCCAGATTCATGAATATGGTTTTAACACAATTACTCAACTGCACACTACTAGTATTGACATTTGCCATCAGCAAATATTTTAAATCAAGCATTTGTCACATGCCTTCAAACCTGCTGATGCATTTTATTTTTAGGGCCGGTGAAGAAAATACATGGTGCAATGATGATGACTCCAGGTTGTGTAATCTTAAGTAATGTAGGAGGAGGATAATCTCTCAGATTATTGTGCTTCATCCTTCTTACAACAAAGACTGGCAGAGATTAAGCCTGACTGCAACGTGCAGTTGTTCATTTTTAACGGGTATTTTAAGGCATTATCAAGATCTCCACATCACATTTTGACCTTTGACCTTCAGTGGCACACATTTTTAGTGCACTCTACCCCACATGAAAGCGGCATTTATCTGGTGTTTTATTGCTGTGCCTTGACTTCTAATCCACGTCTGTCTGGTTTTAATGGCATCTCCCCATGGGAAGCTCATATACAACCTCTGACCCGAGTCAAGAGGTGAAGTACACCCTGTGTTGTGCACACCACCGGCAAATAAATAATTCTGCGTCACTCTTCCTGCAGGTGATGCTCACTGCAAACTATAGGTGTAAAGCAAGCTCATGCAAACTACAGCCACAGGCAAAATGAACTAGTGGTCAGCCTACTTTCTGCACAAAACAACTGATCAAAACAACTGCCTCATCATTCGACCATGTAAAAAAAAAGTAAATGGAAAAACATGCTAAAGGAATGCTGTTCGAGGAATATTTGTTCTGTTTTAACCAGCTGTAACCTCATTTAAAAACAAAACAAGGGGATAAACAAAAACTGGTCTGATGTATTTCCATTTTGTCAGGATCTGTTGGCATTGCTTTTTAGAAATGAAGGTTCTGAAGGAACTAGAGTGATGAGTATTTTGAAGGTCGTCTGACCTTAATGAGTATCTTGAACTGCTTTGTTATGTTTCAGAAAAACTTACAGCTTCACCCATAATGATGGAGATACTGATACCTATGACTAATATCATAAAGCAATTTCTGACGTGCATCCACTTGTACACAAAACATAACACATCAGCGATGTAGGATGACGAGCAGCATTAACAATGTTCATGGTCCATAAAATCTGTAATACTAGTACTGTGTAGAAAGGCAGTAGTAGTGGATGATATACTAGTTGGAATTCTTCCTAAGCTATTAGATTCGCAAACATGCCACACCAGATAACACAACACACAGTGTACAAAACACGCTAAACATGGAGGTCCTTACCTCAATGGCTGAGGCAGGCGTTGAGGTAGGGAATGCAAAAAGAGATACAAGGAGCCACTGCACTCTTGTGGTAATATGAGTCGTTAGCCCGGATTTAGCCTTTAGCTAGCACAGCAGCACACTAACCGAGAATGTGTGTCTACTAACTCCATCTGTTTTGCACCTCAGTCATTTGCAGCTTCAACCAAGTCGAGATCCAAAGCTCGACCATAACAACCATAATATTTACTGAATTCCAGCAGAGTCTGACGCTCCAAGATGTAAGTGCAAGAGAATGGGAAGCCTATATGAGACAAATGACGAGCATTTAGCACTGTTGTTGCTGAGCCCAAGAATGTTATGTGCTGACCTGCACAAACCACAGGTTCTTCTACATTTTCAAATATAAAATATTTAATATATGTTTATATTATTATATTATAATATTAACATATTAACATGTACAAAATAAAATATTTTACATTCAATTTATCTGTATAAACATGGTTCCTTTAACTAATTATGTAATACTGATTACAAAAAGAGGCAGGTTTAGCATCTCAAATGGTTGAGGCACTGAAAGGGAAAAAGGGGCATTGGGGTATCTCCATTTAAAAATATAAATAAAGTACTGGACTCTTCCAAGCTTTGCAAATTTGCTGGGTTAAGATTCACGTAGAAGACTCTTATGCAAAGCAAAGTTTAATGCTACTGGAAACTAACCATTTTTTTCAAGTCTCAAATTCTTACCTAGTTAAGTGACATGGCTGTTTTCACCAGCCACTCAATCAAAATTATTTCTGTGGCAATGTTCGTCACCTGAATTTCCATTAAAAACAGCCGGCAAATATCAGCATATAGCGTGCACCTTTGACTGCCAGTACATGTCATGTTGTATCTCATTTCTCCTGGAGCCATTCTGATTATGTAACTATTTGGGCTGGACTAGAACAGTGGCATATGTTCTAGTGTATGGCAATGTGTAGATTCAGTGTGATGAGGTGTTCTGCATGTCAATTTTGGCTCACTCACTTTCCTGCAGCGTAGACCTCGGCTGTGTCGAACAGATTGATCCCGTTCTCATAAGCCAGAGTCATCAGCTGTTCAGCCATCTGTTAGAGGGGAAGAGAGGAGGGGATTGGGGGGGGGGAGCAACGTTTAAGGTGCTTCAGTGTCTTTAATAATTCAGTGTTTGCCATGTAAAGCAGGGCATACTGCCTACCAGCTCCAAGTGTGATCACTTAATGAGTTGGCCAAAGAGTACATATTTCATTCAAGAGCCCATCTACCCATCAAAGTTGTTGGAAGAGGGTGTGCCAAGTTAGGATAATGCTCTAATCAAAGGTGTCTTCAAAAATAAACAACAAGACTGTTTTTGAGAGGTCTTACCTCGTCTGTGATCTGGCCACCAAACGTCACCCATGTTCCTGCAGAAAAACAGTTGGAATCACTTCCTGCTTTGCACATAGTTAATGCACTTTATATGATTACTATTCTTTTTTTTTGATGAGGAGACTGTTCTGAAAGGCCTGATCTAACAGGGATAAGCTTAAAGCTGAAGGAAACAAACAGTGAAAAGATTACACCAGCAACATCAGGATTTCAGCACTGCTTAGAAAAAGGGATGATTTTTTTCCATTGACTAGGTTCTCTTTGTTCACTATGCTAACTTGGCCTTGATAAAAGTTGTCCGTGAGCACTCACCTAACCCAAGGCATGATACCCTCAATCCAGACTTCCCAAGGTTTCTGTGAAAAGAAATAAACGCTATTAGATTTTTCCCCTTTATTTCAAAGTCTGAAGAAAGGTTGTTAGAGAACACTTTCACCAAGTCATTTTCGTCAAATGGAGTTTTTCAAAAGAGGTTTTTCCTGAATAGGACCAGGGCTCACTTAGGTTTGAGAGCAGCAGGATACATCCAACAGGATTATAGCTTTAAATGCAAAACTGTAATCCATTATAACTCAGAAAAGAAGACAATAACCAGATTACAGATATTTTTAAAAAATAAGCAGGTAATAACCTTTAGTATTAAATTCAAATGCTTCAGGAGAAAGAGAACAAAAGTGCATTCATTCCCCAGCCTGTATATCTCAATCAGAAGAGAAAATGTAAGAACTTGATCTTTTTAAGGATAACAAAGAGATAATGTATAAAGACATGTATAAAGTACTTGTATACATCAGTAGGAACTCTCGAGATGAATAACAGGAAGGCAAAATGAACAGAATGTTTTAAAGGTTGATTATCAGTACAGAACTGATGCTAAATATATTACAGTAAACGTTCCTAACTCTCATAGTAAGCAACTGAACGGTACATGCCTAGAGAGTATCTGATGAGACTCCCTGTTGACTGCACAGTTCAGCACCAGTGTCTGCAGAACAAGGGAGTCCAGCTTAAGGGATAACAGAGTAATCTTCACGAACCCAGTCGTCATGAGATTTATGATGACATCTGGATTCTGTACAATTTCAAAGCAGAATTGCGTGGAGCTAGTTTGATTTGTTGAGGGCACCACTCCGAAAGAAAGAAGGATAGCACATCCTATTTTGTGAGACCTCTGCTGACCCCAAATTGATTTGCTTGAGGAAAACGGTCAACGTGTATTTCACTCGTGCTTCTCCATCGTCTACAGCCATTTGAGGTTCACAGAGCGGCAAAAATGTGCAAGCCTGTAAGTGCTTGAAGCTGGAGGACTAGGAGGAACAGACACCGAATAAAAGTTCTATCACCCTGAGGGTACAGTGCTCAGGCTGTGACAGAAAACCCAAGTCCATTCAACTGGGGCACTGTCTGGAAGAAAGCTCCCGGCACAACAGATAAGCTCTGAAAGCCTCGAATTTGCAGTTTCTAAAGCCAGGCTTGTGTTGTGTGAAGCCTATGAAACATATGTGACTGAGTTTTGTCTTTTAATTGATTGCTAACAGTTGACTCTAGGGTACTGTTAAGTGTCACAAGCTTGTCATGACAACTGACATAACCCCACACCGATAATTTATAGCTCAGTATATATCACAACTGGCATAATGCTGTTGACTAAATCTTATAAAAGGTAAAACTAATCTTATTCTATCTAAAGCCCGTTTCACACCAGTTACTATGCATGGGAACCTGGAACTAGTCCCTGAGGGTTGTTATTTCACACCAGATATGACGCATGTTATTTTCATTATGCTTTGTATTTTCATGTAATGTCGATTTTGTCTGTGTATCACTCATTCAAACAGCAATTAGATAATATTGAAAAAAAAATCAACAGTAAAAATCTTGACTTGCTGCTGTGACTGTCACAACATTAACCTAGAGAAGACTTTTAGCACCTTTTTAAAGAATTAAAACTACATTTGTGGATTTGTTTATTAGCCTAGATTACTGTATATATAAAACTGCATAAACATTGCATTTCTCTATTGCTTCTACCTAGAAACAGCTAGCACGAGCACAAATAACAGCTGTGATTCGATTTGGCATGGACTGGATGTAGGCCACATCGACATTCAGCCACTCTAGCATCAAAGAATTGCGCAGATGGGCCAGATTTGGTGGATGCCTTCCCTGGCACAATTCTGAGGAGAGTTTCCTGTAGACTGGGATTTTTGCCACTGCTGCTAGACCCGTATGACCGTACGCTTCCATACACCTGCAGATTCAGCTACTTCCTTCAACACTATGGTGTTTGACATGCCCAAATCCAAACACTCCTTTTAGCCAATCAGTAACATCTGCTTTGGACCCATTTTCCACACTTCCTATGAGACATTCACTGGACTGTCAATACCTGCAGGTATTTATACCCACATGATTCTAATGCAAAGCCATCTGCAGGAGCCTGAGGTTACTACCACCTTAAACATGCAAGGTGACTAATCGTTTGTCTGATGAAATTAGTATAACATTCTAAAGAAACTTGTGATTTACACTCCTACTTTTGGCAGTAAGTTTTCAACAGAGCAATTAAACTCATGACCAATAATTCTTTTAAGTTAGGGTTTACCACAGCCACGGCCCTGTGATGACATTACTCATATTTAGCTTATTTCTATTTCCACTAAGGTCTTGGATTTAAAGGACATAACATGCAAATTGCTGTTTTTTTTTTTTTTAAAAACACTTTTTACTTTTGGGTCGCAGTTCGCAACTACGGTAAAATAGTCCTAATATCAAATCAAGGCCATCACAATAACAGATATTGAATGATGATCTTAAAAGTTCCTTATTCAGCATAAAAGATTAAAAAAATTTTTTTAAAAATAATTCACCGTTTATCCTTCAAGATGGGTTTTTAAACCTTGGGAGCTCAAAGCATGATGTACTGCTCTGAGGCAAGCACAGCTACTGAAGGCACAAATCAGAAACCTTAAACTGGCCCTTTGTGCAGGCTCTTTATTCACTGTGTACACAGATAAAGACATGCATTGGGGATTAGGGATGATATAACATGCTGTCTGTATGAGTAGGAGTATGAGGCATGTGCGTGTTTGTATATATACGTGTGTGTGCGCGCATGCAAGTGTGTGTGAGTGAAAAAGAGAGAAAGAGAGAAAGAGAGAGAGAGAGGGAGAGAGAGAGAGAGAGAGAGAGAGAGAGAGAGAATGTGTAGGCCTATGTGTATATGCATTTGTGGAGGTGTGCATGAAGAATTAGGGGTATGTGGGAGTCTAGTGAGTGAAAAGATGCTAAGTTAAACCAATTGCAGTAGGTTACAGGCGGTGACACTGAATTTGATCTGCCATCTGAGGGCATTCTTATGGAAAGTACACCGAGTTAGCAGCACTTCCAAGCAGCTCGGTGGAGAATTTACTGGCAACATTAAAGCCAGGACGATATCTGTCATGCAGCTAATCCTCAAAAGCACTGGGGAACCTGACCAACCAGTGAAGTTAATAACTGTTTGTCATTTATCTGCCACGCTGCATTCTCTCAGGGGAAAAGATAAAACTATCTGCTTTAATGTAGAACCGCGAGGGCGTGGATATGATGGTTGATGTTAGTTATGGGTTGACGGTAGCTATAATGAATAGTTAGAGGATTCAAATAATTAGCTTGCCTCCTGCAAATGATGGAGTCAACAAACAAAAGCTTTTGGTCGCTAGCTACCATTCAACCTCAGGCATACATTCGCAAACACAGAGACCAAGGGGGACAGAGCCAGTGCCACTTCCACTCTGACTGTCCAAGTACCTTCTTGTTTGGTGTGCATCACATCTGTATTTTATACAGCCATTCTTTGAGATGTTAAAGTTCAGCTCAGTCTCGCCACAAAACAAGTGTCTGTGGGTCAGCTTGGCTTCCACAAGCTTCATCACCCTAGTACACCCTGGTGCAGCACTGACCACCTGAGGAGATTGTGAATCCAACTTGACATGGATGCATGCATCTTTGCATTGCAGGAAAAGGGTCAAATTGCATGATGTGGCTTCTGAACAACAAATGAACACCAATAATGGATTGTAATAACTTATTAAACCAAGACATGTGGCGATCTTAATTAGTTCTACCTTGAGTTTTTGCAGTTGTCATTGTGGGAAATGAAATGGTAGTGTTCACTGGAGATAAGGGCTCAAATTCCTGTTTGTTTAATATAAATGATATATATAAAGTTAGTATATTCGCCTGCCTTGGGTAAATAATTACACTTGACAAACAGAGTTACAACGTTTGAAATATACAGAGCTACAAAGTTTGTTATTTAACTGCAGAAACGGTCATGAAAAGTCAGAGTCACCTGAGAGATGTTAGTTGGTAATGTCAAATGTCAAGGAGACAAGCATCACCACAGTGCTGGAAATCCCACCGGTAAAGCACTGATAATCTCCAAGAAAGCTGTGGGGGAGCTCTTAAATAGAGCAGTCACCATGTGGGTAATGTTACAGCCATGGTCACTGGAGAACAGTAGTAAAGCTACTATTTTTGGCTGCACTGGAGAAACAAATTGTTTGGATTCCTCTGAAACAGGATTAAATTGCCTTATAAAAGTTTATGAAATATGCTGTAAAGTAAATTAAGCTTAACCGATTCTCATGTTGCCCTTTTTTATCCCCCGCCCCCTTGAGCCCCTGAATAGAGTATTGTGAAACCACTGTGGACATACTGGATGTGCCACTAAAGTTAGCCAATATTTAAACATTGCTGGAGGCCTCCAAACTACTTGTTTTGCAGAATCTTCAGCTTCGTTACACTCGCCAGAACACAGACAAAATGAACAACACGCTCCAGATAAACACCAAAAGTTGCTGTTTTGTGGAGTGTGAAGATTACCCAGCTTCTCATCTGTTTAAAGTATGCACAGTGAATCACAGATGTAGTGATTATGGGAGAGTCCTTTTCATGGTTTGAAGTTTAGGAGATCAAACACATTTGTTAATATGATTGGTTCAGCGATGCTTAGAGCTCGGTCCCTGTTTACAGGCTTCTAAATAGGCCATGGCTTTCCAGTTTGGACAGCACATACTCCCAATCAAGCTCCTGCTCTGTTACAAATTGGAATGAAGGCCTGGAAAAAAGGATATGTGCTGTGTGCAGTTAGGGTTAATAAGACTTGAAGCTCTTCCTGTGGTTGTGGTATCTTTTTGTTAGCGCTGTGTCGCACTGAATATTTCAGGCTGCAAGCTAAATACTGCATGATTGACTGCTGCCCGGGCCCTGGCACAGCAGGACCCAGTGGCAGCGTGAAAAATTGGGTTCACGATGTGCCAGTGGAAAGCAAGGTGGCGAGAGAAAAGGTCACTTGTGTCTTTTAACCTGGACAAATGATGAAGTGAGCACGCAGGTGATCCACTTAGGTCAGGAGACCTGACTCACTGGGGGCAGTCCTTATGAATCACTGAACTTGGAGCTGGGGCACTGAATCCAAGACAGTGTGCAATAGAGGAGACCTCCCTGCATAGGGAAAAACAATAAACTTTCAAAAGGCCAGTTTAAAGCAAATAATAGTGAATGCTGCAGTCCTCTTGCATATTACGCGGCTGTCCCTTCTGAAGAGCAGCGGGTCATGTGGAGTGCAATATTATTATTTCTGGGCCATTTAGTTAACAAGTGCCAGTAGGGGCTAGCTGTCCATCAGCTGGCTTCCAGACCCAGGAGTGAGCAGTATGATGCCACATTGCTGAAAATCGTAGTTGGCAAAGAGGTTGGCAGATTGAAGATTCAGAGGGGACATTCAGGACACAGGGAGTCACGTAAGGTTGAAGAAAAGCTGTCCTCTTTGGCAGGTCAAGCAGTTTCAGCTGTGAATGCCAAAGTGCAGTGTATGGGGAATAAAGTGAAGACTAACACAGGATAATGCTAAACACTATCCCGACAACAACAACAACAACAACAACAACAACAACAAGTACGACTGCTACTAGAACTACTACTACGACCTTGATGGCCTTTTTCATTAGCAAAACTGGCTGGTGGTTGACTATTATTATATCAGCCAGTACAGGCCAAATGACCATAATGATTTGAAACTTAGCCCTAACAGATGCACTGCTCTCGATGTAAGCGTCCACAGAAAACATGCTCTACTAACATAACTCTTGTAGCCTTTAAATAATGACATAAGTCCTAGAACGTTTCAGAAAGAGGTTTTATACAGTGAACAGCAGCAGAAAATCAAGTGATTTGGTGTAATAATCAGCGCAGCTAACAGGTTTGTCCAGGAGTGTTCAGATATAGGCTTTAGGTTCAAATATTTACTGAAGGATTCAATGTAAAGCGTACAAAACAATGTTAAAAATTCAGCAACAAAAGTAAAGGATATGTAAGTCCTGCATGGTTCAAATGTCAAAAATATTACAAATATCATGAAAAACCCACTGAACGTGTCAATAAAACTGCAACACAGATCGGATGAAATTAAACTGGCTGACTATTTCTAATGCACATCTAACACTAATAATACTGATAACCACAACAACCACACTTTTAGTAGTAGTGGAGTCTTGTATGACAAGTGATGGTGTCCCTCTGTGAAATAAATTATTGGGTTCACTAGAAGAAAACAACTGACTTGTATTTGAAATCCAAGGTATGTTCTCCAACACAGAAGGGATAAATCTACTGCCCTGTTCAGGCTAGAAAGTCTCACGGACTTAAGATGACAATTTGAGAGCGAAGGATGGAGCGCATAAAAGTACAAATACGCACTTTTCCATGAAAAGGCTGGTGCACACTTGCTACATGCTACTTGAGTGCAGTATCTTGTGCTTTTGTTCACTGAAATTTGGGTTTATGTAATAGCATTTCAGGCTCTTGGTATTCCACCTACACCCTCTTCAAAAAGCAGCAAGCTTTACCTGAGAGGAGTGAGAGGAGCTTCGGCTGTGATTTGGGAGGAGTTACATTTCAAACCCACATTTATTGTTCACTCGTTCTTTCTCCCACCAAGATTCTGACCACCTGAAGTCGATCAGCCATGCATGCCTCCATTAGCAGGGATGTTAACTGTTATCCATTGCACAATTAGTCATCAATAAACGGCGAAGCTTTACAGTTGAAGAATGTACTGCCGTAGGCCACGCCAGACTATTCTTAAACTGCAGTCCCAGTTCAGGAATATCAGTGCTTGCATGAGCAAAAGCGATAATTTATTACAGTAAACTCGGGCTGTCACTATTGTTTCGACGTGTAATCAAGTACTGAGTATTTTGAAGATTAATCAGGTAATCAGCAATCAGGCAAAGCAATAGAAGGAACAAAGCATGCACATCCGTTCAAAGAACCCAAAATGCTTTCCTGGAAAAAGTAAACAAGGAACACTTTTAAAAGAATTCAGTAAAAACACATACGGCACTAGATAAGTGAAAAGCTGCTTTCTCCTAGTTTGGTTACATTCCACCATCTGAAAGCAATTCTGGACAAGACTATCTTTAGAATGGTGTGTGTTTGGTTTTGCTGTTTTACTGAGCAATAATAATACAGAGAGAAGCATCTGATAAGCTTTAAAGCTAGCTAAAAACAGTCGTTTAGCATATAAGAGGCTTGAAACGAAGCCCGTTTTGTGTGATCTTAGTTGATGTGTGTTTGATTGTGGGGAGCTAGTTAATAATTACATATTTTTCAAATCTGTAATCTTATTTCAATGGGACTAACTTGTAGTAATCTTTAAGTTTACTTTGAAATGTATTAAATATTCATAGAATTTACAAATTCATACTGTCTGGAAGCACAAGGCACTTGTTCCTCAGTTCCTTGAGAAACCCAGGTTACTAAAAATCAACACTGGTTTAATCCACTGTATATACAGTTCACTGTGTTTCACAGGTGTGATTATTACTGTAGTAAAACACACTTACACTGTGGGCCCATGATATGAATGATGATATGATGAAGGAGGAGGAGAGAAATGGGTGTTTAGAAAAGACAGAATGAAATAAAACCACATAAAGTGCCCTGAACTAGCCTACAACAGTAGCACAAAACCAAAGCATCAGTGTCTCAGCAGAAAGCCTCCAGTCTACACATCCAGTCCACAGAGCAGACCTGACACAAGGTAACGTTAACATTAGCATTTAAATTAAATCAATACGATTGCTAATTCAGATGAAGGCTAGTAAAAATGTAATTTAAATGCAGCTATATTTAATGGGTAGAAACTAAATCAACAGGCTAGCTAGTTATGAAATCAATATGTTAGCTAAGCTATGCATTCATGTTTTAATTATGATAGTGTCTCTCTCTCTCTCTCTCTCTCTCTCACACACACACACACACACACACACACACACACACACACACACACACACACACACACACACACACACACACACCCCTATTCTCCTCACAGCAATGCATATAACCCAGAAAAATATATGCATATAGCCCAGAAAATAAAAAAATCCAGTGGTGTAAGCAGCCTGAAGCCTGTAACGTATCAATCCACAATCCAATACAGCATATTCAGATTAGTTTGACTACAGAGAATAGGGTCAGCACACAAAGTAAATAACTCCAAGTTACTAAAATATTCAGCAGCTGAAGCCCTAAAACATTAGCTTTCAGGGCCAGTGTCAGTTATTGACCCCTTTGCATTTAATTATGAGCATCAGCCCAGAAAACCATGTATCAGTCGACCCCTAGTAAAAAAGACCCGGCGAGTGATATTTAAAACTGCCTTACACACATAACGTAGTAAACTGGCTATTGTAGCTGTGCTGTCTAGCCTGTACCGTAATGTAACACCGACCCTGGTTCAAAGTGTAGAGTTTCCATTTTCCAAGATGCAACTGATGGGAAGCTTGAACCTGATCTGTGCAGCTGACTGCTCCATCTCCAACGCCACAGTTTAAATAGGCTACATACCCTGCTGAACAGTTCCTGAAAATGCCCCAGTATACTCTACGAGGGTAGTCCCTGCATAAAAATGAAGGCTGGTTTTGCGACTCAATAATTACCAGGCTTTGTAGAATATGCTTAAGTAGACTTCACAGAATTGTATACGGTTTCTTACATGAGTCCAAACAAAGACTCAATTATCGAGATCAAAACAGTATCTGCAAGTAGCTTTATCTAAGTGAACAGTGGAAGAGATCACGTAGTTCATTAATGATTCAGTAAAGATAAGCTGAACAGGCGGAAGCCGAAACAAAGATATTAATATTCAATTCAAAGAGAAAAACCTAAGTAATTTACAAAGCAGCCAGTGCAGTAAATCTATTGCATTAATGCACAACTAATTAGTTAAGAGATGAATAGAAGCTTGTTGTCTATTTCAGGCAGAACGTGGCTCGGATAAATAAATCTATTTCTGGAGCTCAGAGGAAAAGACAATGCTGTTCTGCATGTGAGACTGTAAATATTACTAAGCCACACACATGCATATTTTAATTAAACCCAGCACAGTGCATCTTCATTTTTTCAGGCAGCAAACATGCTCTCATCAAGGCTAAGGATTAAACACAGCACGTATGTTCTGGGGGAACTCTACCGCAGCAATGCAGCTGTGTGTGGAACGAGCAACTTTCAGCACCCTAGCATCACGGCCTTCACTATTTGCTCTTAACAAACATTCATCTAGCCATATTTCATGTAGGAGTGAGGCTGTATCGGAGCTGGAACAGCAATAGTGAGCACCACGAGTACTGTAAAATCTCAACACGCCTACTCGCTAACACTTACAGTGTACTATCACCTCGTTTCTTTTAACGCTCTGCAAACCCAAATACACTGGAAGCTCTGCGGATAGATGACACCAAGTTTCTTCATGCAAGCCCTCGCACTTAATGCACATGCTTCGTCTCAAAATCCACAACCTCTGCATTTATTCACCCCACTAAGTCTGATCATTTTTAACCATCCAGTTCTGAAACTGAGCTCATCAGAAACTGCCAAAACGCATCCTGGTTTTAACGGCAGGTCTGTGACGCTACACCATCTGTCATCGTTCTGTCAGGGAGCTATTTTGATGACACTCTCGCTGACATTAAACTAATTAGGTCCTATAATTTAACAAACACTTCCATCTGTAGCAGTCTTACTGCAAAGTGATATTGAAGTCAGCTCGACTGCGAATGATGAATTATGTAAAGATATGGCAGAGCCGTACAATTTATAGACCATCTGTCCTCTGCCAGCACTGAATGGTGTGAGGATGACTGAACTACCAGCCTAACACTTAAATTTGTCTTTCAGAACAGTCAACTGCTAAACCGACAGGCGGTAAATCAGTGCTCCTAAATTACACACAGGCACAATAAGCAATACGAACTGTTCATCTCAGTTCAAAAGGAAGAAACCTAGAGAGGAACCAAGACTCAAAAGGGGAACCCATCCTCCTCGGGTCAACACCAGATAGCAGGACAAGCAAAGGAAAGGAGTGTTCAGTGTTTGTAAGGTAGAGGAATAAAAGTCTGATTAGCAGAAAAACTAATTACCGACTCGACTAAACAGGTAGGTTTTAAGCCTGGACTTAAAGAATTGAGGCTGTGTTTGAGTCCCAAACACTGACTGGTAGGTTATTCCAAAGCTGGGGGGCCTTGTATGAAAAGGCTCTGCCCCCTGATGTAACTTTGTTAATTCTAGGCACTAATAGAGAGCCCACACTTTGAGACCTAAGGTCACGTGACGGTTCATAATAGGAGATAAGTTCAGGGAGGTACAGAGGAGCGAGGCCATTTAGAGCTCTATACGTTTCTCTCCTTTAACTCAAGTACATGGTTTGTGTACTTTGTCCACCACTGGAATAGGCTAAGTAGAAATATGGTCAGTCGGATATTTGGGCTGAAAAATCAGCTGATAACGATAAATAGCTGATCAATCCTGCCATTACTATCACTTCCACTACATTATTCAGAACATATTGGCTTTTAAAAACTAACCAGCCTGTCTACAATAGCTAACAAATTAAACAGAAACCTGTTTAGACCCAGGCCTGAATTTTAAACAACTGCCAAAAGCCATGCTTTGGGAGTAAAGTCTGGGCCCATGAATTCTATCCCCTTACAATTATGTCAGCACCTCGCTCTAACTGCAGCAGGTCATTGTCAAATCATGATCAGTCAACACTACCTGCCAACCATCTTCAAACGCAGAAATGTACAAACCGGCAGACCTGGAATTAACTCCCCAGCTCTGCTGGTACAGGCTGCTTTACATAATCATAAATCGCTTTGCTTGCCTCATTAATTCAAGCCTGACCAAAGCCATTTAATCAATCTCCAGAGCAGAGCTGAGAAGGGCTGCTATCTCTCTCAGAAAGTGGCTGATATTAAGCCATAATGGCATCATGGCCTTCGCCTCCAATAAGGTAAAATGTCCACCTCTGGACCCGCTCCCATAACGCTGTCCCCCATCATCTGTGTAGATAGATCTGAATGAGGTGAAACCCTCAATCTCTGCCACCGACTCAGCAGATCAGAGTCAGCGCACCTCATCATCATATTCGCTAACACATCATCTAACAACTACCTTCCATATCCTCCGAGATGCTCACTTCAAGCATAATGAGATCACACCGAATATTTTCTCGATGAAAATAAAATGAGCAATCTAAGGAAATCTCATTACCCTGATGGATTATCAGTCCTTTTTGAGACTAAGACTATTTCATAACCACAACACAATATACAATGCTCTGGTGAAGTATATATTGGATATACGTATTAGATTATGTATATTGAAGACACATTAGCCTAAATTAAGCAATAAACACACTTCTGATAATGCGTATACTCTATGTTTAAATAAATAATGAAAATCTGATAAAGCTTGCAAATAAATGTAAATTGAGAATTTATTAAGACCTGGAACAGAGAGTGGCCTGTCAAATGTGTAAAGCCTGCTCCTCAAAATGTTGCACAGCACCGGTTCTACGTTACAGAAACAAAGTATCTTACTGTCTTTATCTAACAGGTCAAGTTAAGATTTCATGAATTCATATTACAAAAGCAAATCATACATTAACTTAGGATTTCACAGCTTCTCATTTATTCCAGGTTAGGAAATCTTAAACTACTCAAAGTTGCCAATCAACCATCATGTCTCTTACCAAGTATGCAACCATACATGTACAGCTGAAACGCAATCATAATAACACTAAAAATGAAAAGATTCAGTTTCCTTTTCCCAAACGCTCTACCCAACTATGCTAATATTAGTCCTCCTAATAAACAGCCACACATTCAGCTCTGTGTCCTCCTTAACTACCACCATCACTGTAATATCATATTTGAAGAGTTTTCATCATTATGAACATTACATGAAGGTCCTTCATAAAAGGCCTTATCACTCTACCTGACTGAGCCAACAGCCATGATTGCAGACATTCAGTGAGCAGTGATGCCCTCCATGGGTCAACCTTGTTATCGCCAGCACCATTGACAGACGGCTGCACAAAGCAGGACTACATGCACAAAGACTGTTACGCCGACTGCCCTTAACACTACATCAACATTGCCAAAGACTGCAATGGTGTCGTGCCAGACTGTCATGGAGTGACCCAGAATGAAAGCGGGTCATCTTCAGTCTTGGTGGAAACAATCTTCTGTCTTGGTGGAGACGACCCACGAATCTGTGTGTGGAGGCACCGTGGGACACCATCAGGAACCTCTACAGCTCCCTGCCAAGACGTCAGGCACGTTGCTTTAGCAAACATGGCGGCCCGACACCATACTGAGAGACACTACTTCTGTATGTGTAGCTCAATAAAATTTTGCCCATAACAGTCTAAATTTATCATTATTTGTTGTTCCTGGTAACCTTTATCTTCCTTCCCAATAGCACAGCAATCCCACACTTCCTTCTGGGTGCAACTATGTTTTTTTGATGATGACTGTAAATGGCCATTTTGAGGTCCCTCTGTAGTCTTTTGATTCTGGTTCTGATTCTGGTTTCTTTTATTGTTTCTATCTTTCATTTTAGATGTACATCACACCTAGTCAAATTCATTCACTGATCTCTCTGAATCAATTACAGCAATAAACCTCTTAGAAAATCTTCAGATCTTAATATCCACAGGTATTTCTGTCCATCTTTGCATTACAAGAAGACAAAATGCTACGGATCGGAAAGGATGTGTCGCTGTCTGAAAGCCATTACTGAAAAAAGAAACAGACAAAAAGGAAAAACATCTGCTCTAGAACACAACGGGACATCAGAGAAATTGAGTAAGCTAAACACATCTGATCTGACACCAAAATGCTCTATTAGCATCTTATACACCATCATGAAACCATTACTTACTGTACTGAATCTAAAGCCAATATTGCCCGATTACATAAACAGCCCTATAGTTCTGCTAACTTGCGGCGTATAGTCAGGAGAACAGTTTTATCAAGGCAACAGGACGGTCCAACCTGTTGCTAAGCAACCTAACTTTCCAACCGCATGTGCTTAGCCTCCCAACTTCAGTCTCTTCCTTCACATGTTAATGCATGCAAAACGCTATCTGAAAATTCAAACAAGAGGACCATTCCTCAACACCAGAAACTCCGGCATGTGTCAACACTGCTGGGCAATTCACACGCAATTATTTTTCAGTGGTTTGATTTTTGAACATCTGCACATGTTCTGCTTGACGTCCGGCAGTCGTTCACGCGTTGGCTGTGAAGCTCATTTGCATATTTGCAAAATGAACTACTACGCTTCTTTTTGCGGTCCAGTAAATCAAGATATTTACTTTAGGCTTTTTTGATAACGCAAGTCTTGAAGTTGGACTGTGCTATTTCATAACTGCTCTCTGCAGCTCTGAAGTGTGTTTACATTAGGGCACACATCATCGAGATTCACTCTGACAAGAACAGCAGTGCAACTCAAGCTGCTTCCTCCTCTGGGCAATTACACATACAAATTCAGAGAACCCCACTAACTACTCAGCATCCATATGGCAGTAAGGAAGTGTGTGATGGAGGGTCAGAAAGAGAGAGAGAGAGAGAGAGAGAAAGACAGACAGACAGACAGAGAGAAATACAAATTCATTAATTCAGTAAATCAAGGGCACTTGCACTGAGAAACACTGGGTTTCGCTGGCTGACTCTCTCTCCCTCTCCCCCTTGCTCTCTCTCTCTCTCTCTCTCTCTCTCTCTCTC
>CM067494.1:6384810-6418883 GCA_034552555.1 Semaprochilodus insignis
GAGAGAGAGAGAGAGAGAGAGAGAGAGAGAGAGAGAGAGAGAGAGAGAGAGATAAAAGGAGTGAGAGCAGTGAGGCAGAGAGGACAAGAGCAAGTGTGAGTAGCTGAGAGGTTCGGGCTTTGAGGTTTCGCCAATGATTCCGTGCATGACAAATCAGGAAAAAGGACTGGACAAGTGCTGCAAACTCAAATAAACTCGATGCAAAAAGAAGAGGCTTTCAAAACGCATGTGCAGTACAGGCTTGTATAAAATACATATATTATGCAACGTGTGTCAGACCCAGAGTTGTTAAGATAGGACTACAGCACATTAGAGTTCACCCACCAGTCAGCCTGGCCCAATCTGACAATACACCCAAACAATTACCTACAATTTATGTCAGTTCTCCTCAATTCTTTGCATGCGTTAAAGATTTTATTCGCCCTTAATTGACAGCCGTTTCATTCGACTGTGTGGCAAAAAATACCCAATTACCACAGTACTACAACTACGTGTTATACGGCTGATGACAGAAACCAATACCGGCTACCAATTAGCAGAGGAACGAAAACACATTGAGGACAACACACGGAAACTGCGGCTATATATAATAAATGTTGGCAGGTCAAATGAAATTTCATTATAATTGGAGCGAGGACTGGGTTGGGTAAAGAGCTGGGAGACTGCCGTGGTGCACGTTTGTACAGTGATAAAATAATGAAGGTTATCTAACTAGGACCTGCCACTAGTCTATTGAGGAGATAATTAAAAGCGAGAGCAAAGCTGAAGACCGCAGGTATGCAGAAGCCAACGGAGTGGCGTTCCCCCGTTGAATGAATCCAGCAGGCAAGCAAACCTTTGGTTCTATATTTAACAAAGCTTTGGCTCCTGTGGACTTAAATAGAAGTTGGGAAGCACAGAGTTTAATGGAATGAGATTGAGATCAGTTGATATGAAGAAGTTCTCTTCACTTTGCTCGGGCTGTCTTGGTTTGACAGGTTTGTCCATGTGCAGACTGATCAGAATTAATCTGAGGGGCAGTTTTTTTGGTGTTATATAGAACCATTTTCAACAAGGTTCTATATAGAACCATACACAGCACATTCTCCATCAATCTGAAGAACCATTTCACCACGCAAAAGAAACCTTTATGCCTGCAAATGTTTATGATTCTACTGTCTTTTCTAAATAACCGTTGAAAAAAAAAGAGGAACATATTTTATAGAACGTTCTCACAGTAACAGCGTCGTCACATCCGGCTATAAATAGCAGCCTTATCGAACTTCCTCATCTCCATTTAATAGGGCGGCAATGCAGGGTCACAGGTTTTCAGGTTTCATCAAAAATCTTCCTTTGGCCAATAGGAGAGCAGCTGGCGTCTGGTAATGGATGCGAGGCTAGTTCAACTGAACTGCAAGGAATCCGCCCGAGACAAGTTTTGCAAAGCTGAGAAAGAGTAAAGTGAATATGTTCAACACCACATCACAAATCCCTAAACGGATAGCATTATAGAGGAGAAAAAGCCCAGCAGGTTTAATGCTTCCTTCTTAACCTATGTGTGTGTTAGCGAGTGCCCTGAACACCAAAACTAACAGAGGCACAGCACTGCACTTCTGCATTAAAGTGAACTACTAACCAAGCTGCGGTAGTGATGGTCAATTTCCCAGGGTTTTAAGCAAACCATTGCGATAATTTCCAGGATGGTACATACCCGAATGAGATAATACGTATCTTTGAGCTGACAATGTGAGCACATCTGTCCTACGGCACAGCCCTGCTCCAGCTCTTCGCTTCAGTTTTTCAACTTTTTTTTGCTGAAGCTGAACATTTGCGTTTATGTCCGTTTATGCATTTATGTAAGCCTGTTTGGTTGAATTATTGCTGCATTTAGGAACGCAGCATTTATTCCCTGTAGCAGTCTCAGTCATTGATTACAATGCGACTGAAAGCCGTTTTAAGTCTAGTATTTAAGGGTCCTTAAGATTCTGCATTAAGTGTGAGAATGGTTCATTATTCAAAAACAGCCAGGCATCGGTAGGTTTTCGTGGTGGTTGGATACCAGAGGCTGCTTTTTCAGATAGGCCAAAGAGCTTGCAAGCGCTAGACTGGATGCTAATGTGCTAATGCTAAAATGTTTTCTACACAAGATATTTTCTCCTCAGTAGACAATGTGCTAACATGTTATTAGTTAGAAACATACATTTTCATTGTTTCTGGACCTGTCTAACATCGGCTAGGTAGCCAGTCTAGTTGGTGATACAGAACATGTCCATGGCAACACACTAACATTTAGACATTTGTGTTCCGACGTGTTTCCGACATTGGTGCTGCCGTTCAGGGGCTTCCCGTAGCTGTCTGTATCAGATTTAAAACTCTTATCCTTGCAAACAAAGCCAAGATTGAACCAGTGCCTCCCTATCTAATGTCAATATTCAAGAGTCGATCTCTACCTCAAGCATTTCAAGCTTCAAGTGCAGCTCGGAAGCTCTTGACCCACCATCCCTCGAGATGAATGGAAGACAAACGTCTAGACTGTTCTCTGTCCTGGCACCCAAATGGTGGAATGAACTTTCACTGGATGTCCGAACAGCTGACTCTCTCGCTGTCTTCAAATGCAGATCCATCTCTTTGTGAAGCACTTAAGTGAGCACTAATCGAAGTATATATCCTTGTACTGCACTTAGACTGTGCTTAACTTATCTTCTCTCTAGGTGTGAGAACTGGCTAGGGATTGCTAGGTGCACTTCTGCTGTATTTAACTGTGTATTCTTCTTTCCAGGTATCAGCACTGGCCCTTGTTCGGGCAGCGTCTGAGCTCAAGCAGGGAAAAACCTGTTTGTACTAGCTAGGATACATTCTCTGTCACTTGGAATAAGAGCGTCTGCTAAATGCCATAAAGGTAAATGTTAATGATGTAGCAAAGCCTAACAAAATACTTGCATGAGCAAAAGCATTGTATTTCACTGAAATTGCTAGCCTGCTTATTTTCTCTGAATTTCTGTGATGAAAGGCAACTGCTAACCTTCTGATTGAACACTGAACTTCATGCATGTTAAACAACCAATAATGAAAAAACAAAAACAGTATTTGGGCCTATTTTTACACCTAAAATACCGCTGTATAACTTTCCTCACCTCTACTTGTCATGGTACCCTATATATACGCCTTGATGCTGGTATGTGTACACACACACACACACACACACACACACACACACACACGTGTGCACAGACAAAACTGAAACATGAAGCCCCGGTATGATACGCTTTCAAAGACAAGGTGACTTGGCACGATGCGACACAAAGTCCATTGAAGCCTTTTAAAAGCAGGGAAAGGGTCCGGTCTAACTGGAATCGAGTTTCAGCAGCACATACAGTATTGGCTTGTAAAAGACACCAAGCCACTGTCACACAACCCTGTTCACGAGCTGGGCCATCTGGGAAGCTGCTCATTTTAAATGGCTCTTGTGCTTTGACCTGCACATGGGACGCAGTTGCCAGGTAACAGCCGATTCATAATCATAACCACGCCGCTGCAAGCATGTCGATTCATCTGGCCAGTTAATTCCCATTCATGATCCAACACGATGCAATGGAGACATGATCAATAAAAAAGTGTGACATCCTGCACTGCATCAGCCCGCTCAGAGATTCATTTGACAGTTGGATCAATAAGAGTATGTATGATGTATAGCGTATCCTTTAAGCTGTACTACTTTCTCTGCTTGTGGGTGTGATGGCCAGCTTAAATGCAGCTGATCCAGGGAGCATATCCAGATTTGACCTAAGAACTGAGGTCAGAACTGTATGCTGATCAAGTAACTGGAAAAATTAGTTGAGCATTATACAGCTGGCGAAAACAGAACCATACTTCAGACACGTGTCTATCAATAAGCTACAGTTATTTATATCTTTGATTAGTTTCCATATCTATTTCCCAATAATCTGTTGTAGAAAGGATCAACTGACCCTAGATTGAATAAAGCAACCAACTGTGTCAATTCAGTGTCTGGTCAATTCAAGCCAGAAATGACTGTGTTTGCGTTTCTGTTAATAGGGGTCTTTACGCTCGTTGAAGCAGTCCATGTTCAGTTGCGTCGATTTAACTGATTCACTCCCAAACTGATTCACACGAGCAATATAACAATTAACAGCCAAAGGATTCAGATCCGCTCCAGTAGTGTCCAGCAGCTCACTGCTGGGCATATCACCCTGAATGTGTTCGAGTTTGCTTTAAAAAGGGTGTGTTATTCAGACACGGTCACTTTTAGTTCACATCCTTGATTTCTTTGAACTATGCTTAAACAGTTCTTTGACACTGCAGTCTTGTCCTCACATCGGCATTTCTTTCAAAATCTTTTTGAACACTTCTTCTATATGCAGTACCTGACTTACAGCAGAACGATCCCAAGCAGTTCTGCACAGTGAGGTATAAAGCTTTTTAATCTGAAACAGGAAAAAGAAATAGGTTCTCGTTACTGGCTAATACCTGCATTCAGGTATCAGGAGAGAGAAGGTGGGATTGGTTCATTGCTATTACTGACTGTTCTCAGAGTGACTATAAACCTTAGTGTCATCCTTAGCGCTGACAGAATGACACAAATTCTCTCGTTGCGGTGTTTTCTAATATATGCCTCTGCTTTGTTCCCTTCAGAGATTTTAAGTTGGAGGCTTGCCCAATGCAGGGAAGCATTCTGCATGCACAAACACAGGCACACAGGCAAAAAAACTACAGACAGGAACACACACACACACACACACACACACACACACACACACACACACACTATACACACTATGACACACACTAATGGATGTTCAAAAAAAAAAAAAAAAACACCATTATGCAAATCCTCCTAATCACACTTAACCAACAGCTGGCACACACACACAGCTGTCCCATACAGTTCTGCAAATAGAGAGTGGATATTGAAACAGGAACTCTACTACAGATAGATGCTCATTTGGAGAGAGAGAGAAAGTGGGACAGAGAGAGATAGACACGGTGCCCGTACACACATGCACACTTACAATAAAACACATCAATAATTTTCAGTTCTAAGACAATTATGTCATCAATAAATATCCAAACAACTGACAATTTAAACAAACTAATTTCAACAGGAAGTGACTGAGTTTGAGGCAGCCTGAGGCAGTGTTATCGATCTTAACGCAGGTGCAGTCCAAAAATTTTTCTTACTGCGCAGCAAGCTAGCATGCTCTCAGTTGCATTTATTTCTGAGAACAAACGAGCGCGTGCTAGCCATCTAGCTCTCCTGAGCAGCAGGGAATTTGGACTGCACCTGGTGTTGCAACTGATACCGCTGAGTTTAGCTCCTGCTCCAGTAGAAAGCAGCAGAGTTGCTGACTTTTAAGTGACGACATTTTCTGTAATATTTGTCCGAACTCTTTTCACATTCTAGCAGCAGTGGGAGAATAATGCAGAATTTTACTGACATAGTATAAACCTGTAATATTATTGGTACATATTATTAATATCAACAGTCTCCCAAGTGGTGCACCCATTTGATGCGCTATAGCTGGAAAAAAACCTGGTGAGGCTTAAAAACAAAACAAAACAAAACAAAAAAAAAAAACATTACTAGCCAGACTCCTCCTGGGTGGACAACTGACAATACTGAATTGCCAGTTAGCGCTGTCCAGCAAGTGTGTCAAACTGTCCAATTGCACTGTGTTAAAGGCAGTTTGAAAGGATGCAGTGGCTGGCCTCATGTGACTGGCAAGTACAGCCTTCATTTTTCCAGATTGTCAGCATTACGTCATGGGAAGACCTGGTGGAAGCAGGTGGAAATGGGCAACAAGTAATTATGGGTGTAGGTTTGCACATGGGCAATAAAGACATGCTCAATATTTTGGGAAGAGAGAATATTTGATCAAGCTTGTTGGGATTATTTTTGGAATGAAGATTACGTCTCCAAGACGACATTTAGGCATGTTAGGCGTGTTATTTGACTGGCTAAAAGTGAGGAGGCTCTTTGAAGGGTCATGTCAAGATGTGCAAATATCATACTTGCTGTCAGACATGGAGGAAGTGACAGCGGATCAATGTGCTTAATAGTAAATTATCAGAGCCGTCAGTTCACATACCTCAAGCACTGGCCAAAATGTAGTCTTGATGATGTAGTCTTCCTCTTTTAGCTATACGGCCAGTGCTGTTTGGGACTCTGTAGATACCTTGCCAAGGTTGTAAACTAACTAGCCAGTAACCACGATGGTTAAAATGGAAGCATGCTAGTTACCTAACAGTTCGCAGGAGTAGACATAAAATGGGTGAATGTGTAAAATTATGAGTTGAATTTCAGTCAAGTTAGAAATTCTATGAAAATGACAACAGCCCTTGGGCTAAATTGGGGAGAGCACTGTGTAAAACTATGAAAAAAATAACAGGACTGATACCAAAAATCAACGACTCTACTGTAATATTTTCCCAAATTAACAATACATACTGCTTGGATATGTTAAATAGGTAAGAACGAAGCCTTTCTAAAACTTGTTCTACACTTCATACATAAATCCATTGCTGCAAGTAAAGATTTAGTTTTTTTGAATATTGATATGTCTAGTTCACAATCCTCGCTTCAATAAAAAGACCGAAGTGAACAAATATATATAATCTAATATATATATTATATATAAAAATATATATAATCTAATATACAGTTGCAGCCCTAATCATAATATTGATTACTATCTTCATGTTCTCATGTTCTTTCCTCACAAAAAGATGCTACAACAATGTGCAACAACAAATGGGAAGCACATTCGCCTATATCAAATAGCAAACCCAAGGCACCCTTCATCTCGTCTCTTTCCACTCTGAGATTCCAATTAAAATCTCCTGTCTTTCCTGACAGCACTTGTCCATCAGGCCATTTTCGGTCGAACAGACCTGGATCCAACGAGTGTAGGTGGACTGGACTTTTCACACATGGACAGCTGTCGGTTGTCAGTCATAAAGTCAAAATATAGCCTGGGGCTGAAGATCTGCTGAACTGCTACCTGGCTTTCTGTCCAATGATTTTATACTATGCACCACAGTAAGAATTACAGAACACAGGAACTCGAGTGTGGCCAGCCAAGGCTAGACCAGGTCATCATCAGGTTTGTTTCCATGCATCCATTACACTGTGGTGAGCATTTCATCTCTTCATTCTCTCGTTATTGCCATTAGCCGTGAGATAAGACACCCATATGGGGATTTAAAATACTCTAAAAATAACTAAACCACCAGGAAGGATCAGACTCTTTCATGCACATCTGGAGTTATTCGATCAGAAACCCACTCTTAAGGCTTAAACGCTTCAGTCGAATCTTTTTCAAAAGCCAGAGAATTGGCTTTTCTAGATAGCCGATATGTGGTGTCAGCAGGAGAATTCTGATTAATTTTAAGGTTCAAATTAGTTTTGGCCTGGTCTGAGAGAGGATTTTCACTCTCTATGCCACACCGGAACTGCTAACTCCACTCTTCAGTGTCACAGTCTCAGCAGTCTCTTTTTGATTAAGAGCCCAATTCGGGTTTATCCAAAAATCTACTAAGCTGATCAAATCCCCCTCAGAATTGGAAGGTCTTTTCACACAATGCTGACAATACACAATCCTGTCAGAAACGTACAAGAAGCTGTGTAAGGGAATGCCGATTATTGCGGAGTGAGTATCACATCATTAAAAAGACAGCAAGAAAGTACATAACCGGCCTATTTCAGATGCCAATCTGTCTGTCTGTAAGAGAAAAACAAGAACGGTAAATAACTAGGAGTAATCAGTCAGGACAAAACATAATGGAGAAAAGTCAATGAAATCTGCGAATGGTACACTCAATTACGCGTCCAAAACACAAACCAGAAACTAAATCAATCTTTATTAGGGCCATGTAACGAGAATTCCAGGAGCAGACCGACACACCAGGCCCCAGCGCCGCTCACTCAATCACTCAGCCACCTGTGCTGAGCCGCTATGAATGTCTACAGGGACAGGAGGCTCCGCACATGTCAGGCTTGAGGCTCCAGGCACAGGTCAATCCCACAGACAACGCAATCACTCACCAAAGTGACAGGCAGTCTGATAGCAATCGGCTAACGACTTCACTGTCTGACCTGTGACTTTACTTATCAATCAAATTCCAAAAACAAGAGGGAACAAAGCCAGCGATGGGCCAAAACTCTGGAGACATTATTTGAGCGAAAAAAAAAAAAAGCTCCACAGGAAGAATTTAACACCACCATGAGCAGACATACATGTGATTCTTTAGCCTTTTACTCCCCAGTTACACTAGTGGACTATACAGGGATTGTGGATAGGCATAACAAGTCAGTAGAGAATTACAATCTATACGAGTGCCGCTTACTGCCCCAACTCAAAACCCTCTGAGCCACCCAGGAGAACAATAGAAGGTTGGGAATATGGTTATATTGAATTCCTATCGGGTTTGTTAAGGAACACTACGTTTCTGTGGCTGGAGCTGCCCTATTAACCACCTACCTCACTTTAGTGTATTTCTCGAAGGTGAAGAAAATCTATGGGCCAGACTTTCTGCGTTTTGATTTGAGGAACATTAAAGTTTGGGTCATATTTAAAGATCAAACTGAATGGAAAGTAATTGCTGAGATGAACAAACAAAACAGCAGCACAAACTACCCACACTCACTTTTTTTTAGATGGTGTCTAAAAGCACAAAAACACATCAAATAGAACGAATAGTTCCAAAGCCTGTTGAGATACTGAGTGTCTAGACTGTAGACACTGCACTGTGAATTAGTTCATAACTGGAGCTCCTCACACAAGTAAAACCTCTCTGTAAATAACTACCAATGTTACGTTAACTAGTTTGTGATCGTTATATTTTAGATTGTGCTTGGTGGTTTGATGGGAGGGAATGAGTAACTGAGAATCACTAGAAGAAGAAGAAGAATGTGGGAAATCAGCCTGGCTATATTAATGACCTTTGAAAATGTACCAAAACAGTGGTCACTAACCCTGTTCCTAAATATATACCTCCCCTCCTGTGAAGGCTAGTGCCAACCACAATCTGCTACATCTACTGCAGGTAATTAACTTTTTAGAAGTCACTCACCGGCTAGATCAGATGTGTTAGTGTTAGGTAAGTAGAGGTTCTAGCTAGAACTAAACTCTGCGTAAAGATAAATCTCTAAGTGACCACTGAGCAAATGAACAGAAGTCATCACTAACAGAATACAAGCTGACAAAACGGGACTATTCTTCAGACCAGTGGAGAGCAAGATCCAAGGTACATCTCTTAGACAGCTAGACAGTGGCTTGCATGGAGAAGGAGAGGCAGAGTAGCCTCCTTTGCCACCAGTATGCGGTAAGTGCTGCTTCCTAAGCGAGCTGCAGCTCTCCGTGATTCAGGGAGGAGTAGTCACCACACAGTTGCTGTACCAGCAGTTTGTAGACTGGCTCTTTACTTGACATAGTAGAGAAGCAAGGAAGATGGCCTCCCAGCCATACTGAGGGAAGTATAGAGCACCAGACTTTAAAACTGAATCAAGTAAGTTTACTGAGAGAAGTAGGTTTGAACTGATTCATGTCACTTTCAGGGTGTAAATAAAGGGTGCTGGTTAACCTGCGCTGGTGTTGTGTGTGTGTGTGTGTGTGTGTGTGTCTCTGAGTTCTCAGTGGGTTTCCCAGTCAGTGTGCGTCAGCCCCTGCACAGGTCGGCACCGCACTTGCTAATGAATCTACTGGACTTAAAACACTGGGTGAAAATGCATCTCTCAAGAGAGCTTCTTGGGTGCTGAATGAATGAATGAATGAATGAATGAATGAATGAATGAATTAATGAATGAATAAGGAATAAAAACATGAAATAAAACTCTAAAAATAAAGAAGTCTTCTTTTTATATACAGCGTCTGTCAAAGGTACAACAGGGCAAAGGGGCATTCATTATTTATTCTGAAGCTTACTAGATCGTAGATCATATCAGATTTCACACTGACCTCCCTTCAAAAACAAAGAGAAATAACATTAGCAGTAATCTAAAACCTGTCAATATGATTGTCGGTGGTACAGCTTTTAGTAGCTATGGAAAAAGTTTTGCGTGTACAATAAAATTGTCTCAAGTATCACTAACAACCCTTGTGATACTATAATATAATCCAGGGAAGAGATTAGCTATACATTTGGACACAGCACAGTGGCCTGAATAGTTTCTGCAGGTCAGAAGTTCATATTTAATAACATATCTGACAATTTAACCCATCCTACCCAATATGCTGATACAGGTACTTTCCTGCCAACTGTGGGATAATCCATAAGCAGCTGGTTCCTTAGACCAGTGTTTCTCAGGGTTGAGAACCACTGCCTTGGACTACCTTCATGCACCAAACCTGGTTTGTCTTGCTATACTGTCTACATTTTCTTTTAAATATGGGCTATATCTGAACAGATCACACTCCTAGACCTAACACACAAAAGAACAATGCTTCACGTGGCATGCTCATACAGAGATAAACATTCAAAGGATGCAAGCAAAAATATCAAAATATCAGCAATCAAATTAATTTTCCGGCACAGTATAAGATTCAGAATAAAAGAAACGGCTAATCGTTTTTCTCTGTTACAGTGTTACAGATCTAAAGGAAAACTCCCATCCTGATGTGTGTGTACATCCCTGGAGACTAAAACGTCAGGATGCAGTAGAGGATCACAGGGAAACCCTCTATTACGTAACGCTGCCTTGTCTGTGCAGACTGTGGAAACACTCTGAGATCACATGAGATGCCCCCGTCATTGGCAGTGAGGGTCATGGGGAAGGGATGGTGTGCTGTTCTCTCTCTGTGTGGCAGCTTGCATAACAAGGTGTGGAGTTAAAGCGTGAGCCTCAAGAGACCACGGATGCTAATCTACTGACGGCTGGCCTGGCAAGGAAATGGAGAGGGAGTAATGTGTACTGCGTGCCCAACATACGGGATCCCCAGTACTTCTGTCTCTGCCTGAATAACATCTAATGACTTGTGAGAAAAAGACAGGATACGAATGGAACCCAAGAAATAACTATTTGATCAACCTGAACTTTGTCGAACCTTAGCTACAGTCCAAAGGCTAGGCTGCAGCTGAGAAAGTTGGGTACTTGGTAGCACCATTCTATCAAGCTTCCTCATTTGTGTTACATAATACAAAATAAAATGGACCACTGAAGCTGCTTACACACTCACTCCGGTCGGGCACTGCACTTGCCGGCCATCTCTGCGGCAAACTGCCATTGCAGTATGTACAGTGCTCACCGGTTTGGCCCGAAAGTGGGCGTCACTCTCTGATAAGACTAGGGCTTGGGTAGCAACAGGAGCTACCAGACATGCCTAATGCTCTTCTACTGAAGCCAGTGGAAGACATGGCAGACATGAAAGTCTAAAATGATGTGTATGAAAGTGTAGTGGTGCATTTTCTGTATTCAGTGTGGAAGCAGCTTAAGGACTACCGCAAACATTAAAGCTACACTATGTAAGATTGGGAATTTAGAGACCACTCTGGTGGAATAGTGTGCAGAAAAAACATTTATTAACACCAGTTGTGCAGTTGTGTACCCATTCCCAAACTGGATGAATCTGACCTTTACAAGCATGCTGAAAGAATATTAAAAAAAACGAAGTCAGTCAAACTTGGTGATGGACATGTCTTTTGAGGATGAGAGTGAATTAACTACCGTCATCACACCTTCATCAGCGCATAGCTGATTTTGCTATAACCTCAACCCCAACACTCAGCTGGACCTTCTTTTCGTGACTGTGTGTGTGGTATTAATACATGAAGACTTCCTGGGAAATCCAGTCTGCCTTTTAAATGGCTATTTCCGACTTTACAGATTTACAACTCGCAGCAGCAGACAAACACCATATTTTAGCATGTTTCATGTGGTACTTCCTTCAATTCTCATCAAAAGTACAGCCTTGATTTGTAATTAAATCCTATTCTACAATCTAAAACGGTTCAACAGAAAGCAGGTGCATTTCACACAGATGCAGTGGCTTCATCGGTCTGCATTTCAGTTAAACTGTCTTTGGGATCGACAGAAGATCCTCGAAAACTGTCCGAATGTAGGCTGCATTTCTCGCCCGTCTTCAACGGATCCTTTTGACTGGAAGAGCCTTTGATAATGCAGCAGTCAAGAAACGCAGCCCACCCAGACTGCAGCCTAACTTTACTTTGAAACACTTCAGATATCAATATGGTTTACATTCCACATCAAACTACTTTTCTGACCATACGCACAACTGTGCATCATAATTTCTTATCCTGCTCTGTTCTCTATTCCGTCTGCCCTCTACATAACAGCACAGAATTTTTCATAACCTCTATTCACAGATCACTTTACAAAGAGTAATATCTCAAGAAGTTCTACACAAAAATGTGAATACTGTGTAAGCCCAAGTGGCCACTCTCTAGGTTCAGGTCTTCCAGTGTTATTGAGCTCTCAGCGTGCAGGCCGAGGAAGACTGCAGCAGTAATGAGCTGAAAGTTATCGGTAATTGTAGGTTTGTGTTTGTGTGTGGGTTAAGGGTGAGAGCTGATGCTAATTTGCTGACTTGTCTCCAGCCTTTCCACAGAGGCCTTACTGGGACATGTGACACAATCCTCCACACGTTTTGGCAGCAGTCAGAATGTCACTTTAGCTCCAATGCTACTGGGATGCCACTGTAAATTGTTAAGAAACGTGTTTAGCTGAACCTTAAAGACCTGCTGGCTACAGCCTAAAATTGAGGTCTAGTAGTAACACAAGAGTGTCGGGCGCAAAGTGGACTTATGAGCGCATTTGTCTTCATCTTAACAGAGCTGTTAAGAGCTGATTTACAAAGGTATGTTTGAACAAAGCAAGGGGTTGTGGGTTCTGTAAAGACTAAGGGTTCTTTTCTTTGGCCTAAGTGTGCAAGCCTGGGAAGTTAAGCAAGGCCCAAATCAGGCAGATTTTCCCCAGAGGGGGAGTGGCCTTTAATAATGCATTGGGAAACACGGAAAATGTGTTCAAAAGAGCAAGTAGAGCAGAAGAGCAAGCCACATGGAGATGGGTCATGATAGAAGGAGAAGCCCAAAAAAGACAGTGTTTTGGAAAGGGTGTTATTATGGCTATAACACATATAAATAATAAACAAATAAAATGACTTTTTTATTCATTATCATTCATTCATTATTCAATAACACAAGGAATCAAATATTAAAATTTGCGTTCAATTTGAAGGTTGCTTAATGAATACCCTTTTCTACTCAGCACAGCAGTTGCTCACCACACGACATTTGGTTGCACAATTAAATGGAGTGACACACACACAGACACACACAAACGCTCAAACCATGAGACAGTATTAGTCGTCATCAGTGATCAGCCTGTATTCAGAGTGTAACCGAGGTGAAACAATGAATTTAAAAAGCCATGCAATGTTCGGTACTACACAAACACCAAACACTACCCTTCATTCATTTCATTTCATGTAGTCAAAACCATGATAAAAACAAGTTCATCATTTCCAGCATCAAGAAAATGTCCACCATTTGACTTTAATGCAGCAGTTTTTTCATTCTTCTTGTAAACAACAATTTACTCACAATTTCAGCAATTTTACATGTCTAGGATCAAGCTTTTATTTTTGTCTTCCTGATATTTCACTGGAATATACAGTATATGAAATAAATAAAAACAGCTCTGACCACCATAGAAAAGGTTTCTGGCTAACTACAAAACTGACAAGTTTAGATGATTAAAAAGGAACAACTCAAATCTGAGAAAGTGCAGTCTATAACCTTTAAAGAGAAAGGAAGGTGAAATAAAGCCTGTCCTGTGGTATTTGGATCTAAGATAACTGTAACTTGCTGTCAGATTAGCAGACAAGTTACAAACCCAAACAGAGCCGCTCATCACAGTACAGCGTTCTGAAAACAGATGCTCTGTTGACACAGTCTTAGATAATATGACTGTTTCAGACAGCAGAAATAGAGTGACAGTAAGCCAAAATCGAACCTAGCAGGGCAAACGTGCCACACAGGCTTAGCCGTAAGTAACTGACGTCGGTTCAGAGCATCGTGCAAAACTAGTGACTGGTGCTGAAGTGAAAGCTGACATAGAACGTGTACGGTTCTGATACAGGGAGCTCTTTGTTATGGCCGAGCTGCTATCATGCTCAGTTTTACCTGGGGTTTTCCTGACTGCTACATCTCCCCCTTTGCTGTCAGTGCCACCTATTGGTGAGCCCTCTAAATGTAAATGCACAGTGTGTTTATTTATCTGTTCACATGGAATTACATTTTTTAAATTTTTTTTTGACACATAATAATATTGAAATAGCTCCATCACTTTAAATATCATCTTCATAACAATTTCACATGCAGTGGTATACTGTACTACAGTCATACCAGCTAACCTTAGTTTCGGTGTTCTAAATGATCTCATTTCTCTACTTTGTTCATTTCCATTTCTGAGTATCGGCTTCATATCTCCAGATTCACAGCTTTGAGTTTTCTTTTGACAGTGGAAGGATGGCCAGAAACATCTGTAGACATTTTCAGATCTGAAGTAAATAAATGTGTTATGTTAAAGGATTCTTATATGTGATCTCCTCAGAAATATTACCTGAAAAATTATCAACTTGCAAAATTTTGGTCTTGTTGCCTGAAAATAAAGTTTAACATTAAATAACATGAAACATTTTAACAGCTCCTCTTACCACATAGGTGCACCTTGTAGTTCAATGTAGTACAATTACAGACTGTAGTCCATCTGTTTCCCTGCCCCCTAGCACCTCCCCCCCAGCAGCAGATGAGCTATCGTCTCTGACCTTACACCTACAAGGTGGACCAGCAAGGTAGGAGTGTCTAATAGAGTGGACAGGGAGTGGACACAGTGTTTAAACACTCCAGCAGCACTACTGTCTGATACACTCACACCAACTCAACACACACTAACAAACCACCACCATGTCAGTGTCACTGCAGTGTTGAGAATGATCCACCACCCACATAATACTTGCTCTGTGGGGGTCCTGACTTTTAAAGAACAGGGTAAAAGGGGGATAAAGTATACAGAGAATCAGATGGACTACAGTCAGTAATCGCAGACTACAAAGTGCACTTATATAGTATGTGGAGCTGTTTAAATGGACAGCAGGTGTAGATACAAGGAGGTGGTTTTAATGTTACGGTTGATGGGTGTATATGCACAAACAGGCCTGCGCATGCTGCCTACTCAGGTTCTCTCAAACTAGTTGTTATACAAAACAGAAGACACATACTGCCACCAAGTGGTTCACAACAGCAATGAACAAAAATATACACAAAGCGGACTACGGCGTTCAGCACCGAGTTTTACACTTTTAATATGTATTGCACCAGAGAGCACAGATGACATCAGAGTTGTTGATGAGCATGTCACAGACCGGTTCAGTTTGCCTCCCAAAATCAATATGCCACGGTCACAGACGAGATTATACTTCATGATGAAAAATTAGACCTGCTCTCCATCTTACAGAATCACCTTGGCTTATGTACCAAATAACACCAATCAATTTACTGAAAAGATTGATGCAGACAGCACTGTTCAGACTTAAAACTCACTACACTTTGTTCACGTGTGTTTGTTTTTTGGTGGCCTGGCCCGGAGTGTCACCTGCTGGTTATATCTGGCATCACACGTAAAAAATTAAATAAATAAAACACAGTAAACCTTGTAGGACATGGGTGTCCAATCTTATCCCAGTGTGCCTATAGATCTTAACTCCAACAAAACTGTGCCTATGTGGTCAACTGATTGAAGACTGAGATCAGCTGATCAAGCAAGTAGAATCAGGTGTGTCGGCTTCTTTGGAATAAAAACCTGCAGTCACACTCTGAAGGAGTTCTGAACAAAGACACAGTGTTATTCAGCTGGTAAATATACACACATCATCAAAAGAATAGTTGCACAAATAGTTGCACTCATAAGGAGTCAACCGACATGAACGAAACTTGGTGGGTAGGCTTGACATCATGAGACACGCAAATGATTCAAGTTTCACACTCGGCTGTGCATGTGACATAAACAAGGACGGGCTTCATCACTGCACCTGACTGACCCAACCCGACAGCCACAATTGCGGACATTCAGTGAGCAGTGATCCCCTCCATGAGTCATCCTGTTAATGCCAGCATCTTACAACGACAGTCTCTAAAACCACATCAATGACACGAAAGACGTGTGTGTCGTGTCAGACTGTCATGGAGTGGCAGTCTGGTTCCAGAATGGCAGCGGGTCATCTTTAGTTACATGTCCTGGAAATAACCAACGAACACACCGCGGTCAAACTGTTCCTGACAACCTTTATCTTCCTTCCCAATAGCACTGGAATCCTACACTTCCTTCTGGGTGCAGCTATTCTTTCGATGATGAGTGTACGTTCAGTAAGTCTTTAAGGCCTGTGCCTCTGCCTAGCTGTTAAAAGAAATCTCTAAACAGTATGTCTCTGGGACACTACCACTAATTTAGACTTGGTTTCGCAAGTCAAAGAAAAATGTAGATACAATTCTTCCAGGTTAAAATGAATTAAAAGCAAGGTAGGCTAGCCAAGGGAAAGTAAGAGGGCTGGCCAATTTACTGCAGTCTAATTAGAGACAAATAATACTATTCACCACAAAGAGCCTCTAAATAACTGAATAAATAAATAAATACATTTATTTATTAAAGTTAATTAATATGGAGCACTATCCACATCCTCATCCAACTTGCAACTGAGGGCGCCCTGGCAGGAGTGGAGAGCAATCAAGGGGAGTGATATGTGGACAAAAGGAAAGTCAGTGGCAGCTCGGCCCCAGTGTCCATTAACATTAGATGGACACAACCACTCAACTAAATCAATACCTCAGACTCACCTCCTAACCAAAGCAAACAGACAGACAAAGTTGTAACGACCTATAAAACATCTTGACCACAAAGTGCTTTACGTATTCATTGTCATTTAGCAGTATAACTTTATTTCCTACTAGCTGGATTAAGGCAACATGCCTTTTGTACAGCTGTACTGATGTCCTGCTAACATGTCCATAATGATCAAGGACAAAACACAGTGGAGGTTGCATGTGGCCCTCAATGCTTATTCAGGGCTAATCAGCGGCATCCTCAATCTCAACCTCAATCGCTAACCATCTGGATTAAACCAACATGTCTTCTATTAGAATAGAGTTGATGCTCCACTAGCATGATAAAGGTCAAGGAAAGAACACGGTGCTTAACAAGGACAGAAGCATCGAAAGTCATCTTGCCGTCAGTAGCCTTGCTGTTGCTAGGCAAGTGTAAGCCAAGCTCACTTAATTTTACTGAGTGCTTTAACCTGAAGATGTAACTGCAGTTCCTATATTTGGGTCTGCTTCATTGCATTGCAATCAAAGCCAAGCTTGGGTCACCTGTTTACTGATAAGAGATCTGTCCATGTTAACTGTGCTACAACTCCGTGGTAGTGTTACATCTGGGTGCCGGCATGGTTCTTGAGGGGGAACAGGTCAGGGTAAAAGTGCCACTCTCTCTCCTTCATTCATTCATTCTCTTCTCGTCTCACTCAGTTGCTTGGCCCTTGAAATAATGATGAGAGTTGTCGGATATGTGAGTTGCCACCTGACCCAGTTGCACCGAGCGCTACCGCACAGCAAGGTATGACTGAGGTACGCTGGTCAATTAAAGTGAACGGATCCCTCAGTTAGGAGCTCCTAGCCTCAGGTGAAGCAGCTAAAGTTTCTGAGACTGTGAAATTTAAGCCTACCATTTCAACGATTTATGCAGGTTTCCAAAGACACCATGCTTGTTAAGGAGCAAAGTTCATGGTGGAACAATGACGTGCACCTACTGGCTAAATGAGTAGAAATACGTGTCCAACATCAGCAACATTTCTGACCAGAAGACACGAGAACAGCCTTGAAGGTTTCTTTACTCAACCTTCGCAACCATTTTTTAATACCTATGATAGGATAATAACCATATGTCCTGTAATTGGACTCTAGCGCTAGGAGCTGACACTAGATCAGATCTTCACGGCTGGTTGAGTAAGCGTTACAGTGAAACACGTCGAGTGACGGCTGTCCCTGACACAAAACACCAGACATAGCCGTCTGACCCACTATCCAATGACTTGATGTATGTTGCAATGACATGGCCGTTAACTCGACCAACATAACCCATGAGATCACTTCTCATGATAGCAATGGCAATTAGGCAGATTGGCACAGAGACAGCATCACTGTCACTGCCAGAGCTCACCAAGGACATCTGCTACATACACTACTATAATGACAACAGGGAAGTTTTGAAAGTGGCATGGTTATACCTGTATGATAACAGTCAAACAGGTGCACAGACCCTATAAAACCAAACAGAAGGTAGATATGGTGCAGACGGGGAGACTTTCTTTTCACACTGCCTGAGCTTCTCTCCCCTTATTTTGCCTCAGAGAGTGATCTGCCCTTCCCTCATTGTTGGGCAAATATGCCAGCGACCTAGATGATGAAAATAAAACCAGCACTTCCAGCATGGCATGAGAGGAGCAGGGCGGCTGGAAGAAAGTATTACACTGCAGCGAGAGCGGTGCAGAGCAGCACTTCAATAGCAGCAGTGACAAGAAAAACCGCATTTGAACACCAAGTGTTTCAGCTCAAGCAGCACTGGTGCAGTCAAAAGAGCAACCTGTTGCTGAAGTCAGTGTATATCAAAAACCAGGAAAGTTGAAGAAAAAAGGTACTTAAATGCTTCAAGACTGAACCTGAATGAGGGAAGTGCATCTGAAGAATACAAACCCATTAAGGTAAAATGGAAAACATAAACGCCTACAAATCGAGCGCAGTCGATTTAGCTACAGGTTTTAAAGAGTCTCCTGAGTCTGAAGCATAAACATGGAGCCATACTGACGAGTGGCAAGTCCTCAAGAGCCGTTGTCCAGTACTCCAGACCTTTTGGCTCATCTCCGCTTCTCTTTCCAATGCTTCTCCACCGTCTGATTCCAGGACCTTACCTGTATTTCATGCCCGTCTGGTAAGACACACACTCCTCCAGGACCAGGCCATTCATCTTGAGGAAGTCCTCCATGTTCTTAATCTGTGCAGCCACCCTCTGCTCCCTGAGCCTCTGTAGTTCAGCCTGGTCCGTATGCCTTTGGGCCTGGCTGAGCCCCTGGTCCGAATGGTAACGGCTAATGCCGCTCCGGATGCTCTCGCTGTAGGACATGGACAGCATCTTGCCTCCGCTGCTGCTGCTGCTGCTCTTCCGCACGCCACCACCCGGCACGGCTGGCTTGGGAATCTGCAGGTTTTCGGAAGGGAGGGTGGATTGACGCCGGCCATAGGGCCCCCCCGCGTGCCCACCCGCATAGCCCCCCGCAAACATGATGCAAACCCCTTTCCCTCACGACCCCCCCTTCAAGCACACAACCACCCACCCACCCACCCGCCGGTGCCTTCCAACTTTCCCAACACACACACACACACACACACATACACACACACACTAAAAGCCTGGGGAATCTGGGACCAGGACGGGGAGCTGAGAGTTGGCCGGGTTCAGTCATCGCCTTAAATAGCACAGGCTTTCAGGAGGGGCCTAAAAAAAGGAGGGAGGGGAAAAAAGAAAACAGCCTAGTGTCCCCACATCGGTGGCAGGACTGTGGCCATGCATCTTGTAATCAGACCTGATCCCGCCCTCCTTCGTGACAGGCACAACAGCAGTGGCAGCAACAGGCAGGTGCTAGGAGCCTCAGGTGAACAAACACCAGAGGGCGGGCGACACATGCGAAGAAAACATGGTTGTCCAGACTACATTGAGATTCCGCATTCAGACATGCAATGGAGATCGTCCACAGGAGACCAGTATCACTCACGTACACACAGGAAATCTGAGGAAACTGGCAGAATACAAGCCTGTGGCTAAATAGTTTAAAGCCTATTCAGGCTTCCCATTAGCTTGTGTCACACTGATAAATTGCACTCCAGTGGCTGATGCAACAGCATTCTAGACATAAAGAACTGCATTAGAAATCAACTGCTTTAAGAGACAACAAATATTACTAGCAAATATTTTAAATATAATTGAGCTAATTTGATGGAAAATCATTTTTAAATTCATCTTGATTGCAATGAGCAATATCTGTTGACCCAAATTTCACCCAATTTAAAGCTAAGAATGTATAGATTTTAAAGGTTTTTAAGCAAACTTGTCAATGTTGCCCTATTCAATATTAGGCCCAAACATTTCAGAGAGAACTTCATTATACCTGTATGCAGTTCGCTATGACAGATGTTGAGAGTGCCATTCAGTCTATGTAAAAAAAAAAAAAAAAAGGAAAAAAAACAATCTATGTATAAACGTACAATACACTTTACTTGTTTCATTCAATAAATCTAAAATAATGATTATGTTCTGTTCCAAATTCCATTTTCACATACACATCGTTGGGAGTGGGCTTCACATATACAACAAATCTTCAATCTATGTAAGGATGAATTACAGAAAGAAATAAAAATGATTTAAATGAAGTCAGATGTACAAAAATCTGTTATATCCAAATGGATATACAGAGTTTTGGAAATTTCTTGGAAACATTTTGAAAGACTACAACATATCAGCACTGAAAAGTCTTTTTTGATTACCTGTATAGCTCAAGATCAGATTTAAGACCAAGATTTTTACACCCTTTTTTGGTGGAAAAATATAAAAAAAAGTCATAAATGTGATGACATAGTTGAACTGAGCCTCTATTGAACAAGAAGCAGCTGATATTACTACCTTAAAAATACACCCCTTACAAAGACAAACTATACATTCAACAGTAACGCATGAGACACTATTTCTAAAACTGCTCACTGATGATCATTAACGGAAGAGGTTTTCTTGTATTTACCCTTATTGATCTTGTAAAGATCTGTTGAGTGCTACTTACACTTGAACATTACTCTTCTTCATTGCATATTTCCTTATGCTAATCATTTTTGACAAACATGTTAGAACACAGAACACATTACAAAATCACAAAACAGCTCAGGCACTGCAAAAGTCATTTTAAACCCATCATTCTCTTATGTTTAGCTAGTTTCCCCCAACTTTTCTATTACCACTCGTAGCAGCATACAGCTTCAATGAGTAAAACAAAATTAAGACGCAGGAGCCACGGCACATATTCCTCACAAGTAACCTAAATCAATTCGTCTCTTCATTCTCCATCCAAGCGAGCTCCATATCTATTGTAATATGGAGAACTGTCCAGAACCATGCAGTTACAATCATATAATAATAAACCCATGCCAGGACACCAACAGATGAGGTAGGCGTACATGCACAGTGGACACAACACAACACCGGAGCTCAAATCAGAACGAAACTCACCCGAGGTCTTGGGGGTCGGCTCATGGCTTACGGGTGCCACTCTGGCCTTATAAAGTCAGACTGTGACCAGCAATGCAGTGATCCACCCAAACTGGGAGTGTCTTACTAGCAAGCATCTAAACCAATTAGTGAAGGAAAGAGTATCCCCCACCCTTTCTCCATCACCCCTCCCTGCAACATTCCATGAAGGAAATCCATTTATGTAATTTGGTGGGGGAGCAGCTTGTTTCTGCTAACCACAGCAAATAATATTAGGCCTAAATTATTCAAAGGCTTTTGTGCTAAAAGCTTTTGATTGTTGTTCCACAGGAGAGAATACTTAGAAGCCTCTCAGTATGTAATGAGGCCTGCATGAGCATATGGATCTATATGAACGCTTGCACACTGATAGTTCCTTGCTATATGTTGCACAAATGCACTCAAAAACACAATCGCTGATAGAGCTGCAATACAGAGATATCGAGAAACTACCCTGGGAAAATCTTAATTAGAGCACATTTAATTAACATCCAGGCAGGCTCACTGTGTGGAGAAATTAAGGTCCAGCATAATAAAGACCAGAAGCTTGGGAAGATATACAGCTTTTAGGAGTTGCTGATTGCCTTGGAGAGGAAGCTCTGGGATTCCGATGGTGCTGCTTTCCTTCAGAAATTATATCTGCCAACAATGCCTTCACTGTTGCAACAGGTAATTGAATCTCTATTTCTGGTTGATTAATATACCTTTACAAGTGGTTTCAAAGAGGTAGCAGGTGGAGAATACACAATATAAAGAAATACATTTGATGTTTGATGGCTTCTAAGGGCTACGACTGCATGGAACGGCTTGGCTTGACTCCACTCTACACGTTTTTGGTACCAGCTCCTTTCCACTTTCCAGTGCCTCGTCGATGTAGCTGGTCATCATAGCGATGCTGCATGAAGCCCCCATTATCTGAAGAGGACAAATTTAGTTTAGAAGAGGCTGATGGCAGCAAAACATATGACTGCTGAAAAAACAGGAGCATTCGTGAAATACTTCAAGTTCAGACGATGAGACAATTCTAGATACGCAAAGGTGATGCAAGAGGGGGCACTAACCTGGCGGTTAGCATTAGCATGTGTGTTAATACTAGGGCACTTGTAGCAAAGCTGCATGAAACTGCCATGTTCAGCAGAGGCTGATGGCTGCAAGACAAAAGACAGCTGAAAAAAAGAAAGAGTATGGGAAAAATGACGTGGAGTTCAGACAAACGAGATGATTCTGGTTGCTCAAGCGGGTACGCTAACCCACTAGCTAGCATTATAGAACATGTGCTGAGGGTGGAAAAAGTAGCTTCTCGCTTTCAACATTTTTATGTCATTTTCTGGTACTGGCTCAACCCTGACGGAGGTGATAAATAGGTGAACAATAGTGCTCCGTACCATATACCAGGTTTGCCAAACCAGGAAGGTAGAGTTTGAGCCAGTACCATGCGGTAGAAAAGAGGCTAAGGAGTTCTTCAGTTTACAGACAGCTCCTGAAACTGTGCAAGGAAAGCCAATGGGACAACGAAAGGGAAGTCTAGGACAGTTCTGAGGAGTTGGTTTAAGTGTCAGTAAAGTGAGAGGGCATACCTGAAGGTCTTGCCATCACACATAAATATTTGGAGCACAAGAAGAGAAAGAAAAGTTGACTGTTGCTTATTCTTTCCATATTCACCTGTCTATGGCACTGTTTCAGATGAGGTGTTACGCAAAGACCAGTAAACCATCTACTAGAGCCGGCAGCCATTTTTAATTCGATGTTACGTATGTCACAAATAAGTTAACAAAAAAAAAAAACAGAAAAAAGTAAATAAGTAAATAAATTAATTCAACCACAGACATGATCATAGACACAAGCCGATACAGCACGTCTTTTAAAAGGTCTGGCTGAAATGCTGAAAGAGCCCATGTTTAAAAATTCATTTTCAAAATCAATTATTGCATGACTGAATACATAAGACATGTGAGTGCAGCTAAGAGTCCATTCTCACCGGGAAATACCTAAGGTAGCAAAGAGATGCTGAACCAATTAATTACAATACCTTACAGAAGTTTTCATTTTTCACTCTTCTGAAAAATCATACGGTAACAGAAGCTGTGTCACTGTTTGCCTGAAATACCTTTATCGGTAAAATACCTACTGGGAAGGAAGATAAAGATTACCAGGAACAATAAATGATAAATTTAGACTGATATGGTGTCTCTCAGTATGGCGTCAGGCTTCCAGGTTTGCTAACGCAACCTGCCAGAAGTCTTGGCTTGGAGTTGTAGAGGCTCCCGTTATTCCACAACAAACCTCACATTTGTGGAATTTATGATGCCTGTCCAAACAAGTACATTTTCAGCCAAAAGCCCAGAGGCCAGATGCACCAGCACAATTTACGTTTGGAAAGCTGACCAGCCACAAAATTGTACATCTAGCTGGGAGCAGGAATGAAGTCAAATTCTAGATCATTAGTAGGCTTAGTTACTGCTCTAAAACAAGTTAGTCTGTTACTTGGATAAACAGTGATGCACACCACGGCTAGTTTGCAGCAGGGAAAAATTTATTAGCGCCATTCGCAGCAGCGCTTGCATATCAACAATAGGTGAAAAGACAACTACCTTACAAAACTAATGGCCGAGTTTAAAAGGAGCTGTCAGTCATCTACAGACATCTACCCCACACATTTTAAACTTTACTTTATTTATGCTCAAATACAACATTCCCTGCGTTTTGTTTGTTGTGTCATAATAATATACATACTTTGAACAATCACAGCAAAAATACTGCACAGCTGATCTTTTGGAAGAAAGGCTGGATCGATGGCATTCACAGTCACATACCCCGCCCCTTGCAAATGCTGTGCAAGCTGCAGTCACTTTCTACCCATCCTCACAAGCATACAGCCGCCGACCCACCCACTGGTGCCTTTCTAGCTCCCTTCCCAACACATACACACAGACCCTGAACGTGAACAAGTCTTGGGGATCTGGGACTGGAAAGGGAGCTGACAGCTGCCCCGGTTCAGTCACCACTAAAGTCCATGTACACTGTGAGGAGAAGTGTGAAGAGATGCAAGGTTGGACGGTCACATGAACACACATTGCCAAGGCCAGTCTTCATTGCACTTGTAACTTGGCTCAACAGGCAATAGTCTCAGCTACAACTGACTTAGGAAAATCTCTTCGTGAAATTTGTCAACGAACTCCAGAGAAATAAAAGTGAAGCAACTAGAAATCCTGTCTTACTTTAGTGGGTATTACTCATCATTTAGGCTTCCAGCATTCATACAGGCCAGAATCATAGACCTCAATGGCAATCACTTACATTACAGTACCTCACATGGTATTTGGTAAACCTAATCTAGCTACAACAGGGTTTAACTCTATAAAACATTCAATCCTTGGCAAACCCTCCAACAAAGAATCAGTCCACATGTTGCTGCAGGGATAAAAAAAATAATTGAAGAGAGGTAATCCTCCTTTCCCGCCACACTCTCTCAGTTTAAAACGCATCAACAGGGTGATCGATTCCTGGGGATGTCAGCAGCACGCTTTGAGCTTAAAAGGCCAGAAATGTGCGAGGCAGTGAAATCAAAATTCAATAGAGAACACATTACCCCATGGATCTCCAGAGTCAGGGGTTTTAGAGCCCCATCAGCACAATACTCTTTTATCTCACCCCATAAAAATACGATCCTTTGCTGAAATGGAAAGAACAGGACACTACTTATTCAGATAACAGACCAGAGAAAGAACAAGACACTCATTTTGCTTCATCAGCAGGCTCATGGAGGTCTTTATATCTATGCAAATTCGATGCACAGAAAGAGTGAAGTGGTCTGAAGGTTGTCTGAAGTACCTAAGAGAAAAATCCAGTTTCTCCACACACGAATACCACAAGATCAGCTCACAAACAGTAAACAACAGCGGTAACAGTAAACAATAGAGGTGTCACGATACACATATTTTTAGGGTCAGTATGATTTTAGACTCAACATTCAAGACTTTCTATGCATTAAAATGTCCTGAGTTTCAATTATATGCACTGGCGCACATGAATACAAAATATGTTTCAGAACAAAAAAAAAAAAAAGCACAGTAACATGTCCTTGCACAAAAGAATCATCCTAGCAAACGGTCCGACTGATCTATAAACAATACAAACATCTGAACTGCACACATTTTCAGCCTCCAAAATTGAGGTATGAACACTAATTTGTAAAGTAACAGCACAATAGTAATATGTGCATCTATACAGATAATGTATGTTGAGTCTACTGGGACACCAAGCATTAGCTATGACTGAAGTACTATTAGAACAGAATAAGAATTTCAAATATGAGTGACTACTTCATTTAACTCCATGCAACTAAATTCTTGAGCTTCCCGATCATCTTGAAGGTTCTGCTCCAAGTTGGATCCATTTCAGCACAGCTAGCCAATGAACTGAACAGTAGGCACAATGATGGCTAAAGTCTGCGCTTAGCAAAAAAACAAAAAAAAAAAACATGTTCAGTAGTAAACAAAAGAAGCGATGTGAACAGAAGCAAAACAAGAGTTAACACTACTCCACTGCTGGAGAAACGCTTGTCAAGTAAAGGGGTGAAGTCTGATGCTGAACTGCTTCAATGTTAATGCTAACATTGACGAGGAAGACTGTGCATTTCCTTGTTTCTCACGTTAGGAACGTAGACCACAGCTTTCTGGTGACATGCTGCCCCATAGACATGAATCCAATTACTTCATACAGGAAGTTTAAAGTGCCAGAATTAGATTGCAGCACCTCGTGGAATTCATTCATGTGTCGCAGGCAGCTCTCTTTGTGGACGTTCTCCACAAGTGGGTGTCATTAACCATCAGAGAGCTTAGGATAAGAGCAGTGCTTTGCATCAGCGACACTGTGGGTGCCTGTTGTCCTTTCAGTGCAGAAAAATGGGCTTGTAGTTGTAATGTGAGCAGCTATTAATATTTCATTTTTAAAGTGGTTTTGTGATTTTGTGGGGTATTATGACTATTTGCTATTTGTTTTACACAAAAGGATCCGTACTTGTGGTGCATCCAGTCAGAGACATGGCATTTTAATAATAATTTATCACTTCACATATCATTATCATCATCATCATCATAATAATATGCAAATTTATCAAACATCAGATTAAGTCCACATCTCACAGCCAGGTTCTTTACTAGCAGTCACCTCTGATGAAGTATAAACCCAATTCTTAGACTATATAAAAAATGCCATCATGTTATAGCATGTGCTCAGTGGATAAGAGCTGGTGGAGATCTCATAAAACCATATTTATCCACCCTTTGCTTCTGCAGAATAGTGTGTGTTAAGAGTCTTCCAAAAGATCACACGCTGCTCTACACTTGACTCACAGAGACCATTGATAGAGGTAACCGATAGCAGGTCTAACATGTAATCTGATGAGAAACACTCACTTACAGTAGGTAATCGCATCCGACACCAAACAGTGTTACTTACGTGTACCACTAATTTTGTCATCAATGTCGGATAAAAACACTCACAGATGAGATACAAATAACCAAACACACACACACACACACACACACATGCAAACACATGCGCGCGCACACACACACACACACACACACACACACACACACACACACATACACCTGACTCCAACGTGAAACAGACTTCAATATGCAAAAGACAGGACAGTATCAGATAGCAGCAACTAATTAAAACAGCAAACAAAGAGGTACCTGTAGAACTGCAGCTGTCGTTTGGGGCTCCCATACCGTGCACTGAGGCCAGCAAGAGAAATAGAGAGAAAGACAGGAGGGCTAAGTTTAATAGAGCAGAAGGAAACGGACAGAAAGAGCGATGGAAACATCCATATGGCAGCCTTATGCAGATTAAAAACTTGGATGCAATGTGATGTTTAAAAAAAGCACCTCTGCAATGATTAGATGATTAATGTGAATAAGGAGGATAACAGTAATATGGGATATCACAAGCACCAAGCATTCACATATTAGTTGAAAGGAGCAATAAGCACACTGACAAGTGAAACAGAGAGAAGGAAGAACAAAAATAGCCAAGCATATTACACCTCAGTTAGAGGAAATAGAACAGGTTATAATGTAGTGAATATAGATTGGGGAGGATGCATTGCTACATTACACCACTGCTCAATGACCTCTGAAGTATTCTCCATGTAAACACTATTATATCCATTAATAAACCATTATATACGTGATGTACAAGCAATAGCAGGGGCCATTAGATATGCAGGACACATGTATTGTATAGTACAAAGGCTGCTGCAGAAGCTACATTAAGACTCTGTAAAAGCTGAGCCACAGCACAATTCTCACAGAAATGACATAACTGAACTTCTAGCACCATCTGGTGTCCACAGCGAGAACATCAAACCCCTGAGGGAAGAATTTGAGTGTGTGTTCTTAGAGAACACTGTGAGAAGAAAAAGCTGCATGCAACTCAACCCTGCAAAGAGAAAAAGAATGGGTGTCTGGGCATCACACCGTCTGGGCATCACACCACCTGGGCATCAGGCAAAGAGCTCAGCTTTACAGTTCAACTCCGCTGAAAGCTGGTCACCTTCTTACACTGTTTCACAAACTGCTTTCAAGGCATGTCAGCTTACTGTTCAGGTATTGTTACTCCAGCACTAACACATTTAGAACAGGGAACCATTTCAGACAAAACAAAAAAAATAAAAGTAATAATAAAGTGAAAGTGATTCATGCTGCTGCTTATATAAAATAAAACAAAAAATTCCCCAAAACATTACAGCAGTATGTAAAATGTTAACAAAAAAGCAGCTGATACAGCAGTTTACATTATTTCATTTATTTATTTATTATTATTATTTAGAAAATATGCACTAGTAAATGTGCACTTATTCCAAAGGTTGCTGGTTTGGGCACTGAAGACACCAAAAAAATCATACGTGTTACACAATGTAGTAATAAACGCTTTGTCAAAGTATTGCTGAGCCCGTGCGGTGGTTCCCATCACTACGTGCTTGCTGGTTTTTAATGTAGTGCCGTCTAATGCAGTGAAGATTACAGGCATTTCACTTGCGGTTCTGACGTACATAGTTCACTTGTGGTTCTGAGGAACTGTTGGATTATTTGCTGAAGCATTTTTTGGCAAAGTGGCGAGCCTTGACCGTCTTTGCTCATTAAGGATTTGGCCTTTCCTTGACGTCTCTCATCCAACCATGCAAGGCTCTGTGCACACGTATCCATCATTGATGACTAGGTTTCTGTGTGCTTGCTAAATTTTAGGACTAAAGAAGAATTTGACATTGCATTGCATTGCATTGTGGAGGGTCAGAATGGACTGTTTCTTTAAACTAATGTTTACTGAACTGTAAATGTTAATACTGCAATGATTCTAAATAACGGAGACTTCTTAAAATCTTAGCTCTGAAATTTAAACACAGTGTAAATCTTACCAAATCAAGACTATGTGGACATTCCAGAGACAGTGGTGCCTCCATGACAATAAACAACCATGCGGCCATAATCAGTAGGCTTTCTTTCGATTTTGTAACCTTTTCTAGAACTATAAACATCTGAGTTTGGATCTGTGTTTAACATTAAGGGGTCTGTAAGTTCCAGCCTACAGCGTTTTTAACTACATTGTTCTAAAATACAGGCCACGTGGATTTCCAAACCACTGCTTTCTGTTTTTGCCTGCATTTGCTTGCAATCTTTGGACATTTCCTTCAGGAACTGAGATTTGTACATCTGTACAAATTACATTTTCATCCCATGCTTTTGTACTTCATTTAAGCATACCTGTAACAGTCAGTATCAAGTATAGTTGAAATTTTATTGATTCCAATTCCAATTCTCATCCTGCTTATTGATTCCAGTTATCACTCCCAGGTTGAATTCCAATATAGTGAAAAAGATGTCACTTAACACCTTTGAGCGTTAATGTCATAGCGAAGCCTAACCCCAAAAATAAAACCCTTACAGATGTATTTTTCAGTAACCACAGCTGGGTATTTTAAACCATACTGTAGGAACCAATAAGAAAATGAAGCTGTTTCTGTAACAGGTTCTTGTCATTTTGGACATGGCTCCAAACAGGAACTGGGTTTCGACAACCATCCCTAGTCACTCGGGACTAGGGCTGCGCTCTAGAAGTCGACGAGTCGAATCGTCAGTCGGAGACCCTTTAAGTCGACTGAGAACCTTCAAGTCGACTGACAACAGTGACGAGTTTTTTTTCCCCTCGTAAAACAGACAAAAGCTTACAAAATGCACAAGAACTTTAAGAATTTAAAAAGATATTTTAATAATTATTAAAAGGGGAATAATAAATATATATTTAAGTTCTAACTGGGCTATGATGTATGCTTGCTAAAAAATTTAATGTGACAACGTGCGCTGGCGGTTCACCGTTGAAGGGAGCTAAAGCTGTGAAGCTGAGACACACGGGTGGAACGATGTCTCAGAAAAAGTCTGGAGGAGCTTTTGAAGAAGAGAATCTGAACAAATTAAACCCAATTCTGCTCGTCATTTAGTCAGACATCGAACACTGCTTCAAACGAGTGAGTTGACTTTCATTTTAGACATAATGGCTGTTTGCGGCGAAAGACCGAAGATGTTTGTTTTATTATAATTCCATTATTTTACAACCTAAATTACAAATAATTTTTATTTATTCATTAACAGCTGAGATTATTTTTATTTAAAGATAAGTACAGTCACTTAATATGCCTGCCGATAAACGAGGAATATTTTTTTACCGCGTGGGTTATAATAAACGGTTCAGGTCTACCGTTCTCCTTTTCATCTAAAAATAATTTAAATATTGACTAATTTGGTTTCATTTAGGAGTTCATTATTTATGAGAGATGAAAGACGAAGGGTCATGCTACTGAAGAAGCTGTTAAAAGTGAAATTAAAAAGACAGGCTATAAGCGCTAATTTTAGCATAAATATGTTGCTTGCTGCCCGACGCTATATCCCGTAATTAAATCAGGCTCCAGATTGTTCATCATATGCCACGTCTCTTTTAGTTCAAAAATATGTTCCTGTGACTCTGCTGACTTTCTAAATGAGGACATCAGATCTGAAACGTATGCAAATTGATTTACTGATTACTAGATAATGTATATGGAGAAAAAACATGAAGGAATAGTCGAATTGTCGGCCAGGACGGGCGAATCCGATTCGACTGACAAAATTCGGAGTCGGGTACAGCCCTACTCGGGACCAAGGTCAATCACTGCTTTCTTCCGCCGTTATAGTTATTGCTGTGTCACTGGTGAGAAGTGTGATCAAATAACATCTATTCTCTAACACATACGGACATATCCTCTGGACAGTCACACTGTCGTGTGTGACAAACCTCTGAGCACCACGTCACACATCTCAGATCATGTAATGCCGTCACACGCTCAATGAGGCAGGAGAGATCAGAGCTCGAGGGAAACCATGACCTCCATCCAGTGAATCAGTGCACCTCTGTGCAGAGCATAGGCCATGCATCCTAATACATGAGGCCAAATAATGCCAACAACTGATAGGGTACTTAGCTGTTTTACAGCTTAAACATATGCTTGCATACATACCTACATTGCCTTTAAGCTAGTGGGAAACCGCCCCATAAATGAACCTTAAATGTAAAACACATTCATTGTTCACTGGAATATGAAATACCACTTCATGCTAAATACAAACAGGACTAGACCTTAAAAGCAACATTACATAAGAACTTCACCTTAAAACAACAGCTACAAATCATCCTGACTGTAAACCGACTTATAATAGGGAGAATGGGATCTTGGTCTTGTAAGTGGAGACTAGCTGTCTCAAGAACCACATAATGCTTTATATCATCGTATCACACTTCAGTTAGCTGTAGGAAGAACCTAGCTCAGTATCCACAGTATGGACATCATGGCAGAAGCTGCGAAGAGACAGAAAACGATGCTGTTGGAGGAAGCAAGGAAGAGAAAAAGAGAATGGCAGAGGAAGGGACCGGACAAGATTAAATCTCAGACTGGCTTTTACTTGTTGGCGAGAGCTAAAAGAGATAAAAGGATGTGAGACTCACGGTTAACTGGAAAACAATAAAATCTGACAGCAGTGTGTTCATCCTGGTGAAGCTATGTATGAAAGATTCTGATGTAGACTGTAACTCTATCGTCCCCGTCTCAGAGTTTTTCTGGATGCCAAAAACAATAAATTTGTCTCAAAAAGTTCAATCGGTCTTGGCCAATCTCATGGCAATAATAATAATAATAATAATAATATTAATAATAATAATAATACTTGCAAATCCACATGGCTCTTTCTTCTCTCTAACCTCTAAACTCTACACATCAAAACTGAAGAACTATTTCTGCTTAATAAATGTAACAAGAACTTTTCAATCGGATCCGCCAACTGATTTACTAAGACCTGACTTTGAGCTGACCTCGAACAGCAAGCTGCACCAGGTGTCATGCCAAATTCAGACTCTATTGCAAAACCTAATTGCCCTTTGCGTGCGTGTGCGACATGCAGGTATACAGACACTACTGATTACATTTCAGTCATTAGCATCCACATGCCTGCATGGGAGTGTGAATTCTGTATCATTCAGCTCGTTAACAGACGCATGTGTACGGATGTCCAAAAGGGGCTCAAAGCACAATTTGTACTTAATGGCAGTTGTGTAAAAGTAAATTACACTCAAGAACTGCATCGCATAATGCTGCTTTAATTTACAGAACAATTCCAATTTAAACCGCACTCACAGCACTGGCCTGAAAAATCACTATTAAATATTTTCCTGAAATCGTTCCACCCTCATTAAAGGTGACAAGAACAAAAAATAGTTCTTGGTCAAAGGAACAAAGGTTTGATTTCAGACGTCTCAGCATCCACAACACACCTGATTGCAACTTCACAAAGGACTGATTAGACAAACCAGGGTTTGGATGATGACGACTACAAATACTGGACTTTACAAATGGTTAAATGAACACACTGACATACAGAGAACCACCACATACTGTGTACGAAATAGAAGAGCCAGTGGACAGACGAACCTGTAGATCATTCCTGGTGAGCCAGTCTGTCGAAGGGAAAGTCGAGCAGGAGAGTCTGTTGTAGATTCTGGATACATGGAGGCGGGTGAGTGGGTAGTGTGGCCAGGCTGCCGGGGGGTCTTCTCTCTCTCTCTCTCTCCAAACCACCAAGGTCTGTCTCTCACCTCACTGGGTCTCTGAAAAACAAAAAAAAAGATAAAAATAGAATGTGAGTACGTGCCTGTGGTTGTGTTCATATACTGGCTGTTAAAGGAACTGCTCAAACATTGTTTTTGTAATGATCACTTTACACATGATAAGAAATTAAAACATGTAGCTAGGATTGTTTAGTGTCTTCCTCTAAGGACCACCTTGCACCCTACTGTCACAGTCCATTCATAGAGGTACGTCAGAGTTTTCGTTCAGTTTACATTAAGATTAAGATTAAAGGGTTTATTGATGGTTTACAATTAGTTTAACGGTAATCAGCCAGGTCATAAATACCTTATAAAACATCAATAAACAGTTTTTTGAGATATAAAAGTGATTCAATCTTTCAACCCTCGTTATAACACAAAGACGGTAACCTGTTCCTTTAACATAGTGAGCCCACGTTTATCTATACTATCTTGCTGTTGCTGGTTCCTCACTTTGTCCTCTCCATCAGTCAGCTTTATACCTCTTCATCAGATATTCATAGTCATCAGATATAACAGCTCACAGCAGCCTTTATATACATTTTATAACTGCTTATTAAATTAAATTAACCGATTATTGTTCTCCAAGAAGTCCCACTAGCTCTTAAAGAGATGTAATAGTGGTGTAACAGAGGATGTATTCATCTGAAACAACCACGGTACGGACGCTGAGGTTCGGCGTATGTCGTACAGAGCATATGCGGTAGCCTACTGGCAGAGATGGATTCATGTAATGTGGAACCAAATTTCACAAGCCGAAGTTCCACCTTAAGCTGTAGGCTGTTAGCAACTTAGCAACATGTCATGCTAAGCTTAGCTCAAGTTGACTGACAGATTCAGGCTATAGTAAGTGCAAAAGGACATAATGAAGAGAAACCTAGCCTTATGCATGTGGAGGTTTTTGGTGCCCTTTTCCTGTTATACCAAACTTGTACCAGTTCATGATGTCCAAACCGTGATGTAACCCGAACCATGGCTCCTGTGTACTGTTTAGACATTTTGATTTGCATTATTTATATGTCCAGTGTTGCAGTTTTTCCTCAAGTAAGGTGGAGATCCTTTCAAAACAAACAGCTGCTAAACATCAGTCCATGACATGTAGACATCAGAGAAACTCTTTCAATACAGAGGAAATGAGATGCAGACATTCGTACCAGCCACTAGATCGTGCTATTCCTTCATAATAAGCATTGAACCAATGAGGAATATGGACAAAATCTGTCAGTTATCTCTAACTAAAGACATCTGTGTAGCCGTGCCATTCAACAGCAAAGGACAAAAAGACAGATTTTGGAAGCTGTGCTTTATGGGTGATCCGTCAAGTACCAAACATGATTTGGCATTGATTGGAGAGTTCTACAACATTCATGCACAGTGTGCTGGTACTCTACACCACACTGTCCTGCCCTTGCTGAGCTCCTTCCACAACACGCCATGTTCCTCATCAATTATACATGAGTACTTGCCCAAAGCAGGGCACAGGCAGAGAGAGAGAGAGAGAGAGAGAGAGAGAGAGAGAGAG
>CM067494.1:6419282-6446438 GCA_034552555.1 Semaprochilodus insignis
TAACTGCACTTTACTGCTCCCTCCTTGTATTTATTGTTTGCTGTTTTGTATATTGTAAATTGTCTTGTAAATCTATTGTATTTATTGTTCTGTGTAGCACCTTGGTCCTGGAGGAACGTTGTTTCGTTTCACTGTGTACGGTACACCACTGTATATGGTTGAAATGACAATAAAAAACTACTTGACTTGACTTGACTTGACTGTGTACTGTTTAGACATTTTGATTTGAATTATTTATAATGTCCAGTGTTGGAGTTTTTCCTCAAGTAAGGTGGAGATCCTTTCAAAACAAACAGCTGCTGAACATCAGTCCATGACATGTAGACATCAGAGAAACTCTTTAAACACAGAGGAAATTAGATGCAGATTCAGGTAGATTCAGGCAGATTCAGATTATAGTATTATAAAACTTATTTTATGGCCAAAATATGCGGATACATATACATCGCACCCAGATAAGCTTGTTAGACATCCTGTAGACATTAAATTTCCCTTAATGGGAACTAAGGGCCCCGTTCTCCTGTCATGAACCAAACCGAGACATGTCCATCAGAGTCCCAGATAGCGAAGTGTGGTTCATTACTCAAAACACAGTTTCCACTGCTCCAGAGTCCAGTGGTTATGTGCTTTACACCACTGCACCCAACAATTGGCATTGAACATTTGGATCTTGGGTTTGTGTGTAGCTGCTCAGCCATAGAAACTCAGCTGCCAACATACAGTGCTTTTGCGGATGTTGCTTTCTGAGACAATTTGGAGCTCTGTAGTGAGAGAAGCAACAGAGGATAGCTGCTCTGACTTCAGCATTCAGCAATCACACTCTGAGTTTACATGGCCAACCACTTTATGGCTGAAGTGTTGTTGCTCCTACACATTTTCTTTTCACAATAATAGCACCTACAGTTGGCTGGGGCAGATCTAGCAGGACAGAAATTTCCCAAACTGACTTGTGGCACAGGTGGCATGGTATGACAGTGCTTTTTATGGATAACAATAAGTCATATAGTACCAGACAACATAAGACAGAATAGAAGTTGTACAAGATGTGAAACTCAAGCGTCACACCCCAAACACAACCATATAACACACATTCTTCACACATCTCTCAGTTCACTCTTCATTAAACTTGAGTGTGAAATGGCAAAGGACTCAGAAATGAACACTTCAGTGCCTGACGCCCACCTGCCTTATCAAGGTGACTTTGCCCTCCCATCTATCTCCATTTCAACTCACCCTTACACTAAGAATAAGGTCTTTCCTCTTTCCAAGGACTCATTTAACACAGGCTTGCCTACCACTTCACCTGTCAAACAGCAGAGCAGGGGAGAATTTTTCATTTTATCCCTTTGTGACTGAGAGTTTGAAGTCCATAGTGCAGTAAAAAGCAAAATATTACCCCAGCAGTTTTTTTTTTAGGTCCAAATGTGTATACAGTGACACATGATATTACCTTCATAAACTGAGAACCAGCAAAATAATTCAAGGTAACCTTCAGGATGGGTATCTTAAGTACTGTTGCACTGCTAGGCAAAAAGTACTACCATGTAATAATGGCATCTAAATGACAATATAAAGTTATAACTTGTGATTTACTCGCTCTCTAAGAAGTCACTTCCCTTATTATGAAAGAAGTTTTAAACAAGGATTTCATCTACACTCACGTTTTCCTTTCCGAAGACTTCTGAAGGCCATAAAACACTGCATATGCCATACCGGTTTGCCAAGCTGCAAAGCGACATGCTTATCCTCATAAGGATGCCACTGGGAGTAGCACAGCCTGGCAGCAACCGATACAGCTCTAGGAACCAGGGCACTGCTTCTGGTAGTTTTTCATGTGTTAGACTGCAGGTTGCATCAGTGAAAGTCAAATTTAGAGGCTGACAGAAATGTAGATCGGAAACCTTGAGAAGCACTCATACCCTTTTTCATGTGAAGAGGTTCTTCCTGTAGTCGTTTACACTGCGTTCTGACCAGCTATGAAATCTGTGCAACACAAAATGTTTAACTAGTATTTTAATTAACTTGGGTTGATTACTAGTACAACTGTTATGAATGAAATTTAAATAAAACGCTGTGTTTTTCAGGATCTTATTTGATTTTCTGTTGAATTTTTGTTGTTTTTCACAGCTTACCTTACGTTCACAGAATTAGTGCTTATGTGACCCCAGGTTTGTCACTTGTAGCCATGTTCGAGGACACTTGCATCGTCACACGTGGGCGTGTACAAGGTCCAGGAAAGCTAGCTGGTGTTGAAAGCACATATTATTGACCAACAAATTTATATGGAAACCTAAAAGCGTGCATTCGGCGAGCTTTGTTGGCCTGTTAGCATGCAGGCTAACCTAGCTACCTATTGAGTGACCTAACTCACAAGAGATACCAACAATATCTGCTACAAAAATGCATCATATAAACTAGGAAAAGAAGAAACAGTGGTTATGAGCTTCTCTTCCACGCTCACCACCACACACTGTTGAAAACAGGAACAAAATTATGGAGCCAATAATTTACAATCATTTATAATGCCGCATCACCACATCATAATTCATTTGCATAAAAGGTGAGAAAACCTCGAACCGAATTTTTGCATGTTGCCAAATCACGGCTACAAATTGCACACTCCCCTAGGAAATGACTGTCACCTGCTACTGTGAACACTGGCTTAATGTTTTTTGCTGAGCCTATTCCTGGTCTATTTGCAAAGTATTGTGCTGACTCGCCTGCAACTTTGCTTATGCTGCCTGTGTGAAAGCGCTGACCTGTTAATATATGCATCGAAATGAAAACCAAGACGTTCCACGTCACCCATGCCACTCAGAGGTAGCATTTGTGAGAATCGGGCCTAAGACACCTACTTTCAGGTGCAAAATTGGCGAAGTAACTGATTAAATACCCTACAACAGCTCTTAAAAGTTTTATCTCCACAAAACAAGGTAGTCTATTTTCACCTGCATTTGTTCACATGTAGCAGAGGAAGAGTTTATTTAAATGGAGGTTCATGTTATTTTCCTGCCCGTGTCCATGTGGACATGTTGCTGTCAAATCAGGGCCAAGCTCATCAAATTACTCATGAGCTCACTAAAAAAGGGAAAACGGCTCGTTTCATTCTTTGTTCACAGCACAGAGATAACCAGATATGGACAGTTTTCACCCTAGCCAAAATCACATACCTTTTATGTAGATCTCAGAGAATGCTGAAGAAATTCATTCTATGGCACCTTCAAAAGAATAGGCCACAAAGGCCAGCCAATACTCCTGAATTACACATCAAGATGATGGCTGCAAGGCGCTGGTTATGTTCAGCACAACACAACATTACTCTTCACAGAATTGGCTCTTCGAGCACAGCTCTGCATGGAGTAAATTAGATGTATGAAATCACATCTTTGTTAATCATATTTCAGTCAGCTTTTCACAGAGTGATAATGATGTCGTCCAGCAAACGTAGTCAAATCAACCCAAGTAATTTAGCTTGAGCTGAGATTACACACATTGTTCCTTCTTGTACAAACTGTAAATTTCCTATAGTTATTGATGCAAGTTAACACACTAAACAACAGATTGCTCCAATTCCAAGCCTTGGTTAGGGCACTGTAGTGCTTAAGCCCTGAGCAGAATCTACCAAGTGCAGAAACTGAGAATGTGTCTTGCAGGTCTTTATCTGCAAAGGGATTCAGTGACATCACGGCTGCTGATTTAGAGCGGCTGTGATGCTGCAGTATTGCGGAAAGAGAAAAAGTCTCAGGCCTCGCAACAGCTACCAGAACCTGAACTCCGATTTACTGCACTAATGAACAGATGCTCCTTGGTACAACCAGCAGATTACAGCAGTAGAGGTACACAGAGAGGTAAACCAGAGGTACTTTCTGCTTGTCCAGCTGCTGCAGTAGCAGAAAAGAGATAGATGCACTTACTGTAGATTTGAGTAACACTTCAAAGGGAACATCTGAAATGAGGCCAGGAGCTGATATTTCCAGCTTTATGGGTTGCAGACAAGAGCATTTGGGGACACAAGACTTAGTATTCTGGCTCAGTGTGCTGAGTATTCTAATGAACAAGACGGGTGAATTTGAAAGTAGTGATAGTTGTCTTTGTAGAGATAAAAGGATAGCCTTGATTTTTTGGCAAGGCTGGTCACTAAAAGTAACATATGACATGGACAGTATGTTGTCTGAGCTTTGTAAAGAGCTAGCAAGTCTTTATAGCGTTTAGCTAAAGCGTATTGGATTATTATTATTACTCATATAATAATATTAATCTCAGACTTCACATCTGGGTGTTCAATGGATGTTTATCTTCCTTGAAGACTGAAGATAACATGGAAACCCTTGAGCAAGCATAGAGAAACCAGTTATGCAGAGTTTGTAGAGCCCTAGACAGACCAAATGTCTGGTGCCAGATGTTGTTTTATCTGACCACAGAAGCCGATTTCCAGTTTAACAGCATGACCTGGACAGTGGAGACAATCAGGTTCCACTCTACTCTGTTCCACAGTAAAACTGCAGCAGGTCTAGAGGCCACTGTTTACAGATGTCTTCCACAAAGAGAAATAATGGGGACTCAAATACTGAATCTGAAGGGAGAGACACAGAGAGAAAAGCTTGATCAAGATCAAACAAAAAACACAGTTCTGCGCATCTTAAGAACCTGGATGTCGTACCAAACCGGTCCTATTCATTGTATGATGGTTACAACAGGAGAGAAATGATTTGGTTGCATTTGCTTTCAGTTTTAGAACCTTTGAAATCGGTTATCAGTTTCTTTGCCTTATGGTGCCGACTTTACAGATATGTTTTTCATGAATGAATGAAAATGCTTTTCCTGATCTGATCAACAGGCATATTACCTCAAGGCAACCTCCAATTAGCTACACCGATGGGACACACAAGACGCAAGACTAGACTTAAGAGGAAGCATGTTAGAAAGTGAGAGGCGGCAAAGGAAAAGGTCAACGGAAGGTTTGAAGGGAAAACAGAGCATAAGATGTCTTCAGCATTGTCAAAGCACAGAAAGGTCAGCTGACTCGGCAGGCTAGCAGTCACCCAGGACACAGAGAGTGTGCATGACAAAAGGTCACCTTTAGGACTCATGGATGGACAAGTGGCTCCAACTGTGTGGATGACATAGGCACCTGAGGGACTTGTCCAGTATTCAATCAAGGTCACTTCTAAGAGTGACAACAGGAGCTCAACTGTCACCTCAGGCAGGTGGAGAACAGCCTGCATAGTGGACTGACCATAGAAGCAAACCATCCACTTTTATTTCTCTATTTAAACCTATAATGTGCCACTATGCTGTAACCCATCCCTGTATTCAGATCATTTCAGAGCCTCTTCATTCTAACTAGAGATACACCGATACCACCATTTCCCTCATCAATACAGATACCTGATCCTTTAGCACTGAATGATTCCAAAGTCCTGATATTTACACCATTTCACTTTGTAATTTAATACAAATATTTATTTTGTTAAAAGTGTCACTGCTGCACTGAGAATAGTCCCCCAACCAGCAACATCCAGCCAGCAGTGTCCTGTGGACAGCGTCCTGTGACCACTGATGAAGGACTAGAGGATGACCAACAAAAAACTGCTCAGCACCAAATGAGCTATCGTCTCTTATCGTCTTACATATACAAGGTGGATGAGAAAGGTCGCAGTGCCTAAAAGAGTAGACAGCAAGTGGACACAGTGTTTAAAGACTCCACCAGTGCACACCAAAACACCACAACATCAGTGTCAGTGCAGTTCTTAAAATGACGCACTACCCAAATAATACCTGCTCTTTGGTGGTCCTATAGGGGTCCTAACCTTTGAAGAACAGGGTGAAAATGGGCTAACAAATTACGCAGAGAAACAGATGGACTACAGTCTGTAACTGCAAAACTGAAGTGCATCTATATGGTAAGTGGAGCTGACAAAAAGGACAGGCAGTGTAGAAACAAAGAGGTTTTAGGGTTATGGCTGATATATACTCTAAAATGTAAAATACTACTGTTATCACGTGTAGGTGGTTATCTGGTCTATTTGTAAAAATACCTTAGGAAGAATTCCAGTTGATTTATCACCCACAACTACTGCCTTCCCACGAAATACTGGTGTTACAGATTTTGCCATGAGCATTGTTACTGCTGCACATCAACCTACACAGTCGACATGCTGTGAAGTTCCTTCTAAATATTTCAGAAATTCCATGCATAGGCAGATGCTCTGTGGAATTGTTATCCCCACTGCCGACAACAGTACTGCATTTAAATGCAAGTATCAGCACAGACACTAATGTGGTATTGGTGCAACCCTACTTCTAACAAATCACACCCATAAGCGTAACTAAAACCAGCAAAAGGAAATGGTTCTGCTGTCACTAAAAACTGTTCTGCAGTCAAAGGCTCTGGTCAAACTTGCAGCTAACATGCAGCTGTGAACAATGTACCACAAAAAAACCCAAAACAAAAAAAAAAAAAAAAAAAACACATTATGACAACATAACATCTGTAGTGTGAATGCTAAAGTGAGGTCTTTAATGCTAAAGTTGATGCACCCTGAGAATACAAAATAATCGTCATCAACTGCGTCATCACTACAGAGATTAAAGCAGTCGACTAGCTTTTTTCTTCATCTTCTCTGTCATTTGTTTGTAAGTTCTGTAGTCCATACGGTCTAAGCATTTGTCCCAGTCCATACATGCCCAAAAAAGGACATGTCTGTCTGACAAGTGCAGCTTAAGACTGATATGATAAATGAGCGCAGGACCTTTGTTCCAGTCACAAAGTCATAAGCTGTCACTAGGGATGCACTTGAGACTCATGGAAACGTCAGGTGTAAAATGAATGTTAATGCTAATACCAGGTGTGAACAGTGCTAAAAAGATAGTCAATTGTACATCATGTTCAGATGTCAATGCAAAACCAATAGCACATAGCATGAAAACAGTTGTGTCCATGAGATAACTAACAGAGATCAGTAAAATAAAAAACTTGAGACGGACCACACAGACTGTCCATGCACAACTAACAGAACTGCTATTAGGAACAGTCCCTACATAAAGCAGGGGTGGAGGAATATGGACACACAATTCCCAAAAGTCACTGCTGCTACGGCAAAACCAGTTAACACTTGTCTATGCATCCCACCCACACAGAAATAAGTCATAATAATAAAGTCAAGCTTCTGAAAATTGGACTCTCTTGGATGAGACATAGGGTCCTTGATTACAGTAGCGGCACAGGTCAGCAACACTGCATCAGAACAACTGTCAGGGGAGAGAAAAGCATTTATGTAAGTAGCCTATTTAAAATAGACACTTCTAACACAAATTCTCTGCACTCCTGTTTGGTGTACTGCGGAGCTGTGAGCTTTGGTTTAGCATAATAACACCTCGTGGTCAGCCACAGTTACAGATTCACTAAACATACAGAATAACACAACTTCCACATTTTCGGAAAAAGGGAGGAAACACTACATGTAGGCTCGTATTTAATCCAGCTGAACAAAAGTGGTTTCAGTTCCCCAGGAGAAATATGCAGAAGCATAATCAATTAATATTTAAAAATGATGTATTTAAAAATTATGATGTATCAAATTCCTATTCCACTGAACAGACAAATAACACATTCCACCCATTTATATTCAGAGGCCTCACTGAGAGCGTTTACATGTACCGGTAACACTTTACATTCAGTATGACTAATTAACAAAGTAATGCATTAGTTAACATGAAGTTATGCATTAATCCTTAACTGATGTTAAGTAAACACGTAACAACTGTAACAACTGTTACCTAACATTTAAACACAAATAAGAGTAGATAATGTAACACACAAGTAGCATTATAATGTTATGTTTTTTAGCCGAGTGTCAGGGTCAGGAACGCCTCGTTCTAAGAAAAATTAAAACACAAAAAGCAGCAGTCAGTAAATGACCTTTCAGTTGCAGTCCACTTTGCGGTCAGTATGAGACCGGCAGTCATCAATTCACCATGCAAACATCTGGATTACATTTTTTTTAATTGCACCCAATAAAATTTGGAATGAACTTGGGCTGCTTGGTCTGTAGTGTGTCTGAATCAGTACAATATTTCTATATAATTATTAGTAGAGGCTCCATGTCCTCACCTGACTGACGTACATTTAGACTGACTCTTCCTCTCTAATTGTTTCTCAAGGGCGCCATCTCATTCCACTGCTGTCAGTGGCCAATTCTTATCGAACCCTTTCAGCCAAGTCTCGAATGTGCTGAAGACTTGTCTGTGAGTTTTAAAAAGAGGCATGCTGCTGCCGTATAGCACAGGAGCTTTTTAATTTAGGTTATGCTAAAGTTAGGCTATTTAGGTTTTGGGTGAGCTAGTTTCTGTCTTGTGGTAAAAGCAACTCCTCAGGTCTCAGAACCTAAAGCCAGTGTAGGTAAGTGTGAATGACTGGTGAGAATGAATAAGCCAATTAAGGAATGATTTCTAGGATGTTCTACTACAAACAAGAATGTTTCTTACTATAACACTGTAATAAACCCTCACGCTACAGCGCCACACTAAATACCAGCACCGGAGGCCTCTATGCAAGGTATAAACGACAGTCTCATCCAGTTCTACAGCGGAATAAACATGTCTCTCCTGCACTGCAGCAGTGGGGTTGGGGAAGCCCTTGCTGGCTCTGCCTCACTCTCGCTTCTCTCTCACCAATAGCAGAGACTCGCACTGTGCCAGCTTCCTACCGCTGCTCTTGGCACAGCCAACCACAGAGCTACGCTAATTCTGCTGGGCCTACAGAGCAAAGTACTACTGCTGAGGTGCTGTGCTTGTTGGAAACTATGTCCTTTTGTGCAATTTCATAATCAGCACGTCCTCTGAAATCATTCATTTATGAAATCGACATACCGTCTTACACCAGTGTTTTTGTAGTAGACCAAGGTCACTCAGAGAGATACCAACAGATGCAGATACTGAGAAGAATAAAAGGGGTTATACTCGTAAAGGAAAGGTGGGAACAGATTCTGCATAGGTGTGCAGTAAACAGGGAGCGGGGGCAACTAAAAACAACTCAAGAGTAAGACACTCTAATGTAAAGAGTAGAACAAAGATCGATCTTTCTCAGTCTGGAGAGAAAGGTCGGTCCTGCCAAAAGGGGGCAAGCACCAGTGAGTGGATGACAACATGGTTGAGGGCTTCTCTAAAAGGACCAGCTTTGATTTGCCCCTCATATGCATGTAACACTTCAGTGAGGTCAGTCCAAGTGATGGATTAAAGACAGTAAGCAGTGCCTATAGAATGAGATGTAAAATGAACCCGGGATCAGCATCGTTTTTACACCAGAGGGTCTACTGCTCTGTGAGTTTGGTACATTTATTTAGAAGCTCGGGAGCAGTCAGGAGAACCAATTTCCGGTGTTCCGGAAATCAGTGGTCTGTGGTTGACTTTTAGCGAACTCTGGTGCGGTTGTCTGCACGTGTAGAAGCCATCTGTTCCCAGGGTCGCATGTGAGGTTGTGCGATTAGTTCCTTTTTTAAAGTGACTGCTTAAATATTTTGTGTGTACTGAGAGCAAGACTAAAAACCTCACGCCAGAAGTTTGTTACCTCAAACAAGCGGTATGATACCTCACACGAGAAGTACAATACCTCACACGAGAAGTATGCTACCTCATACCTTGTTTGCAGGAAATGTACACATTGAAATGCTATGTATCCCAAAAGCATGCTTATTCGCTACTCTCTATCCAAGTAAAATAATACACAGCTGCAAATGAATGAGGCTCATAGCTGCCTTTTTGCAAAAAAAAGACATGTAGAGGATTGCACAATTTATCAACACTGCAGATGAAACTTTGTTTCACTTGTTTGTGAAACAAAACAAGCCCCTCCTCCAAACGAGCAAAGAATTGGACTTGGGTGGAAACTCAATTATTTGTGCACATGAGCTTAGTTAAATTCAGGTGCACTGTAGGCACACACTGCAGTTACATCACAGCACATTTTGCAGTAGACTGAATAAGCGGTCACATGTAAACATGTTCACAGTTCACACATGCACCTCAGGCCACATGTACGTAAACCCGAGCATCCAAACGTTCGGTCAGTTATAGAGACAGCAGGACTTACACTGATGCAGGTAGACTGACCAGCCACCCAGTATAGGCTGAACAAACTACACCCTCAGGGCATCATCTCTGAGATAACGCACCAGCAAACTGGAGCCAAACCAGAATGTCCTGCCGACGTTAGTAAGCCTTCTCTTGACTTCCTAGCCCTTACAAAGATGGTACAAAATGTTTGTGCCAACCTGAAAACAATAAATGAGGAACAGCAGAAATGCTCTACAGCTAGAAAGACTGATATAGATTCTGTCTGTTTCTCTGTGCAAGCGTGCCCCTTTCACTGAAATACACCACTACTAAATTATTCAGCCAGAATTTTTTTTTTTTACATCGTGTCCCGTTTAGATATTTTCCCATCCTCCTTTTGCAGCAAGAGCAATAACTGATTGAATCTTCTGCCCAGGTTGCCGAAATGCTATTCTGACGAATGCTTCTGCTAACTAAAGAGGAAAATGCTGCGTGAATGGTCCAGAATTACTAATGAAAAATGGTGCAAATGCAGAGAGTCTCACCAAGCTGCTCTGTGAGCAGGCTTAAAAACGCCTCCAGAAGAGGCTGCCTGCAGCAGCTGCCCAATACATCCTGGGGCCTGAGAGGGAGGGGAGAAAAAAGGAAGCAATTACAGGTATAAAAAAAGAAAAGAAAACTGCAGCTGATGAAAAAACTGGGGAAAAGCTGACTAGGCAGACGCAGCTGTCCAACCATCGATGAGGAAACAGCGAAACCACTTTATCCTCCGTCATAAAGCAATAGCCTTTCATCCTCCTCCACTTAGATGGTACTGAGTACTGGGAATCGCACGTCTAACTTTTATAGATATGATGAGAGGAAACGCAAGGGGAAATAAGAATTCTGCATTCATTTTAGCAGATTTGTTTCCCCAGTCACGCCTTTATTAGTGTAATGGTCTGACGGACAGTTTCTGCCGTCAAAAAAACTTAAAAAGCTGAAGTACTTTTTTCCAAGTGGGGGCTCGAACTTTCAGGCTAGCTGCGTTCCTTGCAAAGTGCTTCGGGTCTCACAGTGCAGCTTCTCTATGTCATTCTCGCTAGCCTCTCTTGGCAGTGGGCTACGGGGTGAAAGCACAGTGCATACATGTGTTAACCAGTGCTATTCAGTGGTCTAACTAACTGGGCCATAAGTCCCAACCGTGTTGTAAGTAGTCCGGTTTTTGCAAAGTGAAGAAATGTTTATTTTGGGCTATTTCAGCTTCATTTGTACAAGGACTTTTATGTTGAAGAGAGTCAATACGGGTTTAGTGGTGAGTTTTTCGGAGTGCAGCAGAGGGCTGTGTTTTAGCAGTGTTGGGTTTTTTTTTTCCCCCCTCACTGTGTCTGCCCGAACCAAATTCAATAGTCAAATATTCGTGTCCTGCCCTACAAATTAAAATACAGCAATACGGAAAGAAAGAAAGAAAAAAAAAGACAGAAAGAAAGAATTAAGGGTCAAAAGGACAAAAAGTGAAAGGAAGTTATCAGCAGGCCTTCCTTTGCTATGAATGATGAGCCTTGGTCTTTAAACGCGTTAAAATTCATATTTACTGATGTTTGAGTTTTATAAAACATGCAAAATATTTTAACAATAACGTCACAAATACCTGATAAACGGTGTATTTCTAATGCAGCTGTAGATGTTTTGTTCTCAGAGTTTAACCCAGAGCTGCTTAGTTTCTCTGTGTGTTTGTTGAGTACTCGGGGCGCAAAATGTTTTGAATGAAGAGTGTTTCTGTACAGTCTGGGAAATGTTGCAGCTTTTCTGACATGGAACAAAACCTATTCTTCCCCAATGCAGTGCTACTCAATCCAAAGTAACTAATGCTAGCTAATGCACATCATTTAAATAAATACATTGCAGTCTTTTACACTACTTCATTATAAGCATGTCATTTGTTAACAGACTCTGGATCAGCGAGTACTAAAAACATGTTATCCCTCAAAATCTATTCCTAATCATAATAGCTTTTATAAGATGTTTAGTGCCCCCTAAAGGTCAACATATACCAAAATTTGAACACCTCTGAGTCTCAATTATTACGTATTTTAAGTTTTAAGATTTTTTTTTTTCTTTGAGTTAACTTTGAGAAATTAAATGCTAAAACTTTTTTGATAATTATTTACCTAGAAAGAATACAGGCATTTTTCAAGGCCAGTTTTGAAAAGTTAGGATCTAAAATAAAGATTAGCTCAAAATTTGCTGATTTTTTAAAAACAGTTAAGGCTTAAAAAAACAAAAAAACAAAAAAAACAAAAACAAAAAAACAAAACCATGTTGTTTGTAACACCGTACTACATCTGAAACAAACTTTATGACCACAAATAAAAATAAGTACTTGATTTTTAATAAACAGCATCCCCAGGGGCCTACTCTCTTGAAACTTCATTGGTTATTAAAAAGTGCGGAAACAAACACACCATTCAATTCTTGTGAATTCTTGTCAACTGCTTGCTGACAGCTAACTGGCTGATGGCGGCTATACGTTTTGATTTATTCAGTCATCCTCAAGAAATCACTTCAGAGACTAAGACACAGCTTGTAATGTTTCAGCTTGATTGGATGTACAGACGCTGAGTAGTAGTTACAATGCCCCCCAACCATGTACATGCACCAAAATAGATAGGCTTAGAATACACTACTGAATAACCCCGTGGAGCTTTAATGAACTAATCTCAAGGTTTTTTGCATTTTGAATTTTGAATTCTTTCAGGGGGACTAATTAACTTACAGCAGTCACAATGCTTAAAAGGTCAACACATTTTTGATAATTATTGAGGTTCAGCATCTTGTGAATTTTCTGATACCAGGTACATGAGGATCATGAAAACCCTAGGTCTGGTTTGCAAAAGAAGGTTTTGCATACTCATGCAAATTAGCAATAAAGGGCAATCTGCCTGTGATCTATTGCCATCCCTAGGCTGATTTGTGTAGCGGGAGGGACTATAACCAATTGGCCAGGTTTAATGTCTATGACTCATGGCTGTTTGATATGGCCAATTTGCTGTATGGCAGAAGCAGAATAATAAGAAAAATCTATACAATCTCAAAAGGGTCCTACACACTGCATGCTTTGAACGACAACAACAACAAAAAAAAAAAAAATGCAACAATATTCACTTATCAAAGAAAGACTTAGTAGTAAAAACAAGGTAGCAATTTTTGATATGGTAGGCTATAATTACAACAAAACCAAAAATGATTCATCTTTCAGCCCTAGAACAGTATGTAAGATGTTGAATAAAAACACTGCACTCAGTGAGCTTTTGATGCTTGCTTTTAAATTTGGCACTACTGGTGCATTAGGTGCATTCAAAATACTTTGATACACATCATGTAACATTAAAAAGGTCATTCAAGATATACATTTTTTTCCATATTGCCCATTACTAACCACAACCAATCCCTATTCTAGTCAAATCTGTAGTGGACGATTTAGTACTAAACAGCATGAAACACAATAGACCAGTAAATTATTTCCTACTTTGATTAGAATACTAATAAACATCAACAAGTTCTACTTAACCTGGTTATTAAACTAAGACGTCAAACTGAGACATTACAAATAAGATAAATTCAGGCCAATGATTTAACGAAATGTGTTTGTGATTGATAAATTGCCAGGCACCATCTGGAAATATCCATCATGCTGGGAACTTTCCATTTGTTTGTACACAACAGTGTTATTCTGCCATCTTGCTTTGGGTTTTGCATTGCTGTTGGACCTGAGCCTTGTCGGTCTTTACTAGGACTAAGTAGCTCTTCACAATACAATACAATACAATACAATACAATAGTCAATGTCGAGGGCAAGATCCGGGAGCATGCTGTAGATCATACTGTGTTGGTTACGTCTCTCTCCCTGGAGGAGTTCAACAACATCTATTTATAATGTTCATAAACGCATGAATATAACGCGCAGGTCATCTGTCTAATTACATACATGTCCACATGTATGACTCACAGACGCCATAGCTGGCCTGCTTTCAGCACTTTCAGCCGCGGGACATCCTGTCTCCAGACTGAACTTAAAAGACATTTTACGCACTTAATCAACATCCAACAAAGTCCTTGAAGAGAACCAAGCCATGTGTAAACACATTATTATGTGTTAGTATGAAAAGAGCATCCAGTGGTCTAAGAATAGATGCTTTAGGAGCACTGGAGGAGAAAAACGACTCAAGCACTGAACAAAGCAATGACCACCGGCGACCACATGCATAGGATTCCCTTGCATATTTCATGTTGGCTGTAATTACTGACTGTTGTCTATTTATTCTGTACATTGTGTGTTTAAGTATTGTTATAATAATCATTTAAACTTATCTGAATTAGTCTGAACGTGCACACCCACCAGGGTCAGTAAAAACACAACACACTGCAACTATGCAGATTTGGGAAACTGAAGTGCTCTTAAGGATCTGCAGAGATCAGACCCTTAGATCAGGGTTTTAACCTGAAGGTCACTGCAAGAGTGGTGCTATAAAATACATACCTTTAAGTATGTGTGGAGCAGTAGAACTGTCATCTCTGGAGTGACGGAGCTCCGTCCCATGCCTTTAGGATGAGTGAACTAATCATCCAACATCAGTACTTCACCTTACTAGTGCTCTTGTGGTAGAATGCTATTAAATCCTCATAGCAATGTTCCAACATCAGATGTGATACAGCATGTGTAACTACATATTTTGCTTGATTTACTAAAGTTTGAGCCAGAAACCACAGTGTAGACACTTCAACACCAGCACAGTAACCAGACGAAAAAATCTTCACCACCAGAGATGCACTTTCTCAGTATCAGTTTTTTTTTGCAAATACATCGTCATGCCACCATGTTGCTTTAGTGTAAACTGCAGATGGAGCGCAAAAAATGATTTTCTACAGAGGGAGCACCATCACAAACTCACTGATACAAAAATCTTAAAATAAGAAAAAAAAGGAAAGCTTATTATTAGATTATTTCATTTATTTTTAGTCAGCTGTACTTTAGTTTAGTAAGCAAAATTCTCACTGCACTGGCAGATATTTCTTAAAATAAGAAAAATTTTTGAACATGGCAAATTATCTCCCAATGCAGTGTCACCTAAAACAAGTAAAACACGACTAGAAATGATCTAAATAATCTCATAACAAGCTTATAGCAATCTTAAAAAGAGAAATAAATTAATACGACTATACAAAAGGATTTTACTTGCCAAGATATCTTTTTTTTTTTTTTTTGCAGTGTATGGTTTGCACATTGCACTGTGTACAGTGGCTCAAAGAGATGTAACCGAGAAACCACAAAGACCTTTTACTGAGTACCAAAATTATGTTTTCATGTGTTGTCTTGAGTAGAAGGATGTCTGAAGGAGAAGGCAGTTGCTTTTATGTGCTGCCTGAGATGAAGCAAGTCTTCTGATTATAAGATCATGTAAGTATGAGCTTGCCCCCATTTCGTCTATTCGGCTTTTCACTTCCTGCCCTCCTTGGAGCGCCATCGGAATCACGTACCTGCAAACAACCTATTAAGTAGAATCAGTTCTGTTCCAGTTTGACTTCCAGCATTGGTGGGTTTCCATCTAATATGCTAAATTTTAGACCAGTAAGCCACATGGGAGCACCTCTCTTTTTAAGGAAACAGGAATTTTTACAATGTTCTTTAAGTACTCAGAAAAGCTCATCATGGTGTAATTTACTGTGATAAGAATATATATATTGTCCATCCTCAGGTTTGTAGTATTGTCCACGTATATTGCCCACCAAGTCTTAAGTTTGGTTTGTTTTAGCATGAATCAAACTGTATCTTGTCCTGTGAAAGGCTGCAGGAGTCCATCCTGCTGAGGCCTCATCCGCATCATTAGGAGAGCCACTGAAATAGTGAAAGGCCCAATATGTGCCCACTCAGGACATGGCAGAGTCAGTGCTCATACTGTTGCCTTTTCACATATACACACGTGCATGAACATTGATACAGACGTGAAGGCAGATCCCATTGGTCAGTTCAGTCACGCAGCATGTTGTCATTGGTCAAAGACCAGCTGCAGAGCAGAAAGCTATAGCTTTACTCAGCATTAAAGCCAAACTACCCACCCCCCCCACCTCTCTTACCTTTCTGTCTTTCCCCTCTGAATACCTTTCAACTACACCTCTCTTCCAGTCCACTTGTGCATGTAGGTTGTGTGGGTTTGTATGTGTGTGTCCTTTTCTGCTATCCTCTCGCCTTCCCCTCTTTTAGCTTTGGGCTCTCCCTGTAGCCGACTTACGTGTGGGCGTAGAAAGAGCCTTGTGTGATGTAATGTGACTACTTTCTTCAATCTATTTGAGTGCAGCAATTTTCAGCAGGACAGCAGACATTTACATTTACAAATACTGCAGACCGGGCGGCAGCCATTGTGTATCACGGCAAGTATGGGAGCCAAATAAATATGGAGATTAATTACGAGGAGTGTGAGAAATGATAGTCACTAAACACAGTCAACACAAAGCCATATGACTGAAGCATCTGCTCTTAAAAGACTACCAAACCCAGCCAGTAAATTCCAACAATAAAGACTACATGTGCCAGTAAATCTTCAGTAAATCTGTATAGTGCAATATTAAACATGTACCATACTCCCCCCACCCTCCTCTGAGTAGAGTTTGTAAGCAATCACCACAAATGCAGGCACAGCACGGCAGGAGGAGGAGCTCTCTTAAAAAGGTGAAAACTCACATACTCTCTATATTATCTACATACAGTTTATTAAAGCAATAAACAGACAATACAGACATTTACATTGCATGAAAATGCATAAACATGGCATATACACTGCATTTCTTTACTGCTTCTGCATAGAATCTGCCGTCATGCCGCATGATTAGTATAGGAGAATACGGTGTGCAGCACTGTTGCCCATCATGCAGCATGGCTACTGGTGTGAAATGGGATTCACTGTGTTTCAGGCAGCCTTTTGCAATGTGTTTATTGTGAATGTTCATATGGCAATGATGATGAAAATACGATTTATCTGTCAGCACTTCCAATCAGGACAAACTGCTCATGGAGTTGCCGGAGCGTCCTCAGGACAAAATTACCCTATATTTTCCAATTGTGATTAAAGTTAGCAGGCATCCAAATATGATTATATGAAAGCAGTAAAAGCTAAAGGTATTTGGAAAACTATTTGGGAAAAAAAAAAAACTTTGTATAGCAGTCTAATACACTTAGAATACTCTTCAGAGAACAAGCAGATCAAGCCTGAAAAAAAAAAAACACTTCCTTCAAAAAATAAGATCCTAAGGGATCCGGATAATCTCTAACAAAAACAACAGAACACAGAAGGTGCAAAGAAAACATCACAGCCTATAATTTACAGCAAACCACTTCATCCAAGAGAAATGTTGGAGGCAATTTTACAGGGCCAGTGCACTGGACCACACTTTGATATCTTCATTAAACATCTGACAGCAGAAAGATTTCTGAACTTCACTGAAAAATCTTGTCTGCTCAAATACAAATGCATGCCTTACACTCACCGGACAGTGCGTCATCATGCAACAAGATAATGACTAAAACATAACGCCTTGAAAGCCGGAGTTCTTCAAATCCAAAAAGTAGCCTTAGCTGGCCAAACCAGTCACCCTTATAGAGTAAGCATGCAGAATACACCTAAACCACGTTTATGTAGAGCTATGTCAGCGGTCACGGGAAAGTTTTTGCTGGCATCATGTAGCCTTACGAACAGTATCCTACAGGTACGTCTTACTATAATTATTTAACCTGACCTTAGGTTTAAATATAATATATAATAAATATAATAAAAACAACAACACACAACGTAGCATGGCTACCATAATGGCTGGTTGGCTAACTACAACCTCCCTAAAGGCAAGAGACTTTAGGAAATGAGAGATTTAGATTAAGAGGTTTAGCTTAAGATATAATAAAAATATAAACAACCGGGCAGTGATAGCAACACAAGGAAGCCAAAAAAAACCAAATAGACAACAAGCAAATTCTGAAACACCACAAGAAACGCTAGCATGCCTTCCATGATCTCCAACAGGCTAACTGCTAGCCAAGAAGAAATACCCTGTGAACCAAATTAAGTACAAAACAAAACTGAACATGCAGAGGCTATAAACCAAGAGACAGAAGAAGGAATGAGGACATGCTAACAATACAAGAACCCCTGAACCGAATGATCAAGAAGACTGGTCTGGAGGAAAAAAAAAAAAAAAATCAAGAGCTCTTAAGTTCTAGAAGTGTTTGAAAATAACATGAATATGACAACCTTGCAGCTATCAAGATTTCTTTACCCGTTTCAAATTCTGCTTTTTTTTAAAGCTCCATTAAAACAGCTTAGAAATAGGAAAAAGATCTCAAGACTTTAGAGATGGACATTTCAGTCTAATTCTGTACCTAAATTTGCTGAGCATCATTTGGGGGAAAAAATTAAAATATTACTACATGACTCAGTAAATTATGTTTAAAGTTGTATCTAATCTCTACAAGTAGAGTGCAAAATAAACTTGAGCTTGATGTTTTTCTGCACTTTGATATTGTTTCCTATGTGGTATAGCTGCACTATGCACTACCTGCAGCATAGCGATGCACAGCAATTCTAGTCTAGTGTGAGTTAACCATGAGGTCAACAGATAAGAAACTCTGGCCAAAACATTAGGCGCAGGCTCTTTGTTGTCCTCTGGCTTCAGACTTCTCATTGTTCTTAATGGAAGAGAGATGTGAAACTGCATTTGAAATGTCCTTATTTAATATTTGATGTTTCAAACAGGACAAAAAAATGAAGATCAGATTCAAAACACTTCAGTATTGAATGTGTTTGACCTACTTGGAGCAGTGCTATCATGCAGCCCAGATTAAACCATTAGTATGTTAGTGCAACTGACATTACAAGGCTGAATGGAAATATATTCAGTGCTTATTATGAACAAAGTTCCAATCTGAGTAATAGCTACTGATGAAGAAATGAAATCCCACATCTTGCAGGCAAAGAGAATTAAGAGAGGCAAAGTTTAGCCCTGAAAAGTGTGGAATGAAAGGCACTAAGCACAGAGAAGTTCAAGATAAATCCTAATTGTCAATAATACAGACAATTAGGATTTGTAATGGATATCTTCATATTACACAAAACAGGCATCACCTGGAATATGAAAATGGAAACTACAGAAAGAAGAGAAACTACTAGAAAGAAACTACTACAAAGAAGAGCAGAACAACTGTAACAGTCAGAAGAAAACATCAACTGAATTGTGTCCAAGTGTCTTTATTTATACACTTTCTATCACAAACTGTGCAATTTTTAGGGTAATATTTGCCATTTTCAGGATGGCAAATTGTGTCCAAGTTAAGGAGAAGTTATGAAATATGAATAACAGGTTTTAAGTTGCAGTGGAAAATCTCAAAAACAGAGAGAAAATTGCTGGGAAAATATAAAGAATTTCTTTATTACTCCAAAAGAAGAAAAGTTCCCATCTGAAGATGGCTAAGGACAATGTGGCTGCAGAGGAGACAACCAAACATTAACATGTATTCTGGGAATGTAACACTATTCATAAGGGCCCAGCTGAGATACATGTCTCTTAAAACAAAATCATACTTTCAACAAATGACAAAGAGTTTCTGTAATAAACTCTTCTTTAGGGCAGTAACGACAAAACAGATCAAACTGCCTAATACGGCATTACATTACCCGCACAGTGTTTCTCTGTGCTGGAACTGAACCTTGCTCTTCCACGCAGGAGGCCAATTACAAAACACACACTAAGAGATGTTAGTCTGCTTTAATGCAAATACAACTCAATACAGCACATCAGAGAACACACAGCACACAGTCTAGCTCAGGCTTCTGCTAACCAGCTGAGCTACTGAAGCTTGCTACCTTACACCAAGAGTCCTTCAAAATAAGAGTCCTGAACCTAAGAATACAGGGCCTACAAAGACACCCAATCAAAAACATGACAATGTTATTTTTTAACTATCCCAACACAGAGTTCCACAGAGAGACCATATATTTAATAACTATAAACAACAAATAAAATGAAACAATATGTTGTTGAGGTAATGCTGCCTGTTTCTCAGCTCTTAGGTGCACAAAAAGGTACTTGCAGTTGTGATGTAAGTAATTGTTAGTGTGCAGTATTTAATATTTTGCTGAACTTTTTACAGGAGCTTTTGTATGTTTGTATATTGCTATGTGCTTAAAGGAGAGGTTGTGCAGATTTACAAAAATGTGTGCACTTGCGTTACATCCATCCATAGACAATATTTTAACAGTAATTTTACATTTCTCATACCATCACTGTGCTGTCTGGCAGCTTTTTCAATCATCTTATATGTTAATATTATGCAGCCCTTCCGGCAACCTGAGCAAACCTTTGATAATTAAGATCCATTTCTTCATGGATCATTCGGATTTCTTCAGTAAAAAAATTAGTTATTTTTTTAGAAAGCTAGAAATGTTACTCAGAAATCAGTAAATACTGGAATCAAAAGAACTGTGTGGTTGAGTGGTCCTTTTGTCATTCCTCAGTATAACATATATTTGATAACAAAATGCCATTTTTCAAGCCTCATGGTGCAAAACACACACACCAGTTGCACATTACCCAGAACTACATCAAATGCAGAGTTATTACATAGCGCAAAATATACTATCAACACTCCAGACAATACATATGCAGAACAATACATCCACAAGACAATTAACGTACAGAATAATAAATAAACATGATACCACGAGACAGGACAGCAAACAAGATACAAGAACATAGGCCCCATAGCAGTATGAGACACCTGCTATATATTAGGGATGCACCGATCCAGCTTTTCCAGTTCCGATACCAGCACCGATACATAAACTTCACATATCTGTCGATACCCGATATCGATCCGATACCATTTTTGAATGAATAAACCGTATACTTCACCACATTGGAGCGACGTCAGGCACCAGGATTGACATAAACAATACTTTATACAAGCTTATTCATTCAGCTTACTCTCTGGCTCGCTCCATGTTGTTGTTCCTGTTCGTAAGTCAAGTCTACTGTAAGGTCTCAGTTTCCTGCAGATCCACCTCCGGCCACTCGGGGGAGACAAAGGGCAACCAATGAGCAATTAAGCAGCAAATGCTAACACCTGTAGTTCACCTTGGTTGCTCAGTCTTGAGTTCACGTTGCCACGTGCGCATGTCTCGTGACTAGCCGGTAGAAGGTTTCGAGCCTCTTGAGGCAGGTTGCTTCTCCCCCTCTTCAGAGCGCACTCGCGCTGCTGAAGTACCGAGAAAAAAAAAAACAAAACAAAAGCTATTTTCGAGTCAGGCATTAGGAGGCTTTCATTGCGAGGTTCCTTTTAGTTTGAGGAAGTCGTTTAGTTTTGCTCTGTTAAGCACGACAGTTTTTCCTCCTGGTAGCCTTTGTTTGTTCCCCGTTTGTAAGTTTTTCCTATGCACATTGAGTCCACTCTGCTGGGGGACTGTTAGCTCACCTCGTAGCGCTCTGGTCTGTGATCACAGTGACCACGGTTTCAACCTCGCTGAGGTGCGATAGTTCCCTGTTACATCTACATAAACTCCACAAACATGCTATTGACGGCATAGCACACATAGCAAACGAATTAGAGTATGGATTGGCCTAATTATCCAATACCCGATCCAGCTAATTTAATTCATATCGGAGCCAATATCTGATCCTAATTTCGGATCGTTGCATCCCTACTATATATGCAACCCCTATTATAGGCTTTATTATTAGCCTTTCCATCACTGTAATAACTTTGTGTAACTGTTTCAAATATTCCACACAGAAAATGCTTTACTGACTGGCTGGAACAAAACGGCATTCAGATTAACCTGGCAGATATTTAAAAAGCTGTGCTTCACCTGATGTTGGGGATAGTTTCATGGCTCTACCTGTGACCCGAAAGCATACTACGTGATGGTGGGATTCACAATAACACGATCCGCTCCTGTGAATTATTCCTTAATTACCACATACCTTTACTGAGATGTATTGACAACTCAGTTTTTGTAATCCTGTTTATTTAGCCTTCAGAGAACATGGGCACAGTTTGTAATAGACATGTAAAAGGCTACGCATTCTGCAGTCGCCAAAAAGCAGGTGGAGAGGAGGTCTGTATCCTGTACCCCTGCAGAGGAAGGATCTGTCCTCTTTCTCTTCAGCGCGCACACACACACACACACACACACACACACACACACACACATACACACATACACACATACAGGTCTGTCATTGCCCACAGCCCTGTCCAGAATCATACTGATAGTTCACTACTGCAATGTTTCTTGCCAGTCTGCTTTGGTGGTCTAAAAGAGAGAATAAATACATACGCACATACCACACACACACACACACACACACACACACACACACACACACACACACACACACNCACACACACACACACACACACACACACACACACACACACACACACACACACACCTGCTGAGCAGACAGGTGTGATGAATACTGTGTGTTCCTCACACCTGTGAGAGCATATCTTCTTCCTGCTGCACAGCCCAACAAAAACTAATGAAATGAGACAGTCCCTCTAAATCTTTACCACAGGATGATTAGAGAGAACAGTTAAGGATTTCTCTGAGGAAAAATATATACACTTTGAGGCTTTCTCCTATACCCCAGAGGCAGCTGTAGTCCGGCAGCTGGTAAGGTACACCTGAACACCTTGGCTGCAAAACAATGAAAACAAAAGTACACCTGATGCAGCACCAGGCGACTGCCATCCATTCGACCACTGTCTGTAGCGGGACTTCCACTGCAGAGCGCCTTTTGCGCTGTAGCTGTAAATGGGTGACATTCAGGGACATATCCTGTCCAGAAATTACCTCTCAGCACCTAGTGCACTAGCAATGTTCATGTTTCAGTGTGTTCGCAGGGGTGTGAGGCTGCGCATTTGGATGGTCACTCAAGGACAAGCTCCAGTCTGTCTTGCGCATCTGAATCAGAGAAAAGCAATCACCAAAAATTCCCATCAAAAACTTCCAATCCAATGATTAGGATTAGTATTTCTGTCCAGTTATCCCTTTTACTTCAGTAGATTTCAGAATTAATTATTTTAGACTTTAAACAGGATGGTTTGGATTAGATAGAGACAAATCAACTTGATTTCCTGCCCTAAAGAAAAAGCATACGATAGTCCTGCAGGGCCACCGCACTGTGCAATTTAGTGGGTTTTTTTTTTTACTAATTCAGCTAATTAACAAGCTTTAACAAGAGTTAAATTATGTGTGTTACTGAAAGGGCATACATACCCATGATGCACTGCCTCAACAGTGAGTCAGCTGAATTACGCCCAAGTGCTGAAGCTAACACTCTGAATAGCTGCAGTTCTGTTAAGCAGATCATTTGAACTGCAGGTGAAATAGCAAGCATAATGCAAAAGGGTTGAAAAAATGTGACATCTGGTAAACGTTATGTTAGCCAGTAATCACTGCAAGTAATATCACATAGTATTAAATATTTAAAAAGTCTGAGTATTAATTAATTTGGACGGTATTAAACATTCCGTAAATGTTTAAAAAAACCTGAAATAAACCCGCAAACCTCCCTGAGCAGATAACTTGGCATGGCTTAAGGGATACCATACCTTGGCCAGTATAAAGTACTGTTACTATTTAACTAGCTCCTCACTTTCATAAAGTACTACTTTTTAAATATTTTATTTATTGAAAAAGAAAACGCACAACCCTGGCTTGCAGGCTGCTATGCTAATAGTTATAACCACTAAAGGACACCAAAGTCATTTATTTATGTCTCTGTAACGTCCACCACCTCCACCTCTGTATTATGCAGGACTAATTTTACCTCAGACTGTAAGTGTCTAACTGATAAAGGTTTACCTGAGCCATTCAGGTAATGTTAAAGGATTACCACTAGGTTGTTTTGTACTCTATGTACTTTGTTTTATCTAGCTTATTTGTGTTCTACTGGTGGAACAAATACTTTAGAATGAATTCCAACTGCTACATCACCCACAAAAAACTATGAATGCATAATAAACTGAGCAGCACTAATGTCACTTAAACAGGAGTATTGATGACATTCATGAAATACTCAGAAATGCACACTGTGACATATTGTATATGAAGGTAGGATATTGTCCCTGTCCAAAGAAACACAAGTATCGCCAAAATGTCAACTTTACAGGAGAGGGTAAAAACCTCATTTAATCCCAATGTAAGCCAATGGAACAAGACTTCACCACCCCCACACACCAAAAAGTGTTTTTTTTAGGCCATTTCTGTTGGTCCATTCATCATTACGTATTCATACAGTGTAAACAGCAGCTGTTGTGTTCAAATGATGCATAAAAGTAAAACTGCACATGTATAGACTGTATTTCATATTTTTCTTCCATAAATAAAAGTCATTTAAAACCTGTTTTTTGTTTGAACTCCTTTGGTGGGCATTTTGCTGGCTTGGGCACTGGAGTAGTTCAGTCTTGTTGCTGTACAAGGCGGCATGCAACGCACATTTCTCACAATTATGTGATCGTTGCTTAAGACAAGTTGTATGGCGCTGTCCATATAAGTCCTTATAGCTTTTTGGGGCTCGCTGCCATGTAATTAATTACCAACTAAAAGTCCCGGTCTGCCTTCATTCCTTCAGTGTTTCGAAACTCAGCCTGGACTTTCATAACTGAGGGCACAGTCAGAATAGAGGTTTTAAAAAGCCTGCACTCCTGCTCTGGTCTGCCGGAAATTAGAAAAAATGTCTCCTGGGTTTAATGGCAAGTGACAGACTTTTCTGACAGATTATCCAAAGCTGTTTTCAAAACATCAAACCACTTAATTTTATTTAGTTTAATTTCTAGAATATTAATTTAATCACTGAACAACTTGAATGACTGTAACTATCAGCTCCTCGGGTATTCTTAACATTGGTAACTGGAACGTGTTCAGGTGCTAGCACAAGGCTTTTTATATGCCTTTTAATGTGTATTTTAGAGCTCTAGTCTAAAAAGCACTGCATTTTATCGTTTCTATGCTCCACAATGGCAAAATCATATCATGAGCCAGTTTTCAGACACTTCTTGAAAGAAAGGGATGTGACATATATCCTTTTCACTCGCCTAACTGAGCAGAATGTGGATATGACTGACCGATCGGCCTAGGCAAGAGGGCAATGTAATCAGATATTGTCCTATGATGGACAAATAACCCGATGACGTTGTGTAAAAGCCAAGAATCACCGTTTTGATATATGGATTAATATTAGGCGTTTATAAGGCGTTTGGGTGTAATATTAATGCACTAACTTTTTTTTTTTTTTTTTCCTTTCTTCAGATATTGCCCAGCTCTACTGACCAACTATATGCATCATTAAAAACAGGTTTAGGAGAGGTTCCTAAGTGGTGTAGGTTAGTGTAGCTGACTAATGCAGTAGTTGCTGGTGCAGCTATCCCAAGTTGGTGTGGTTTCTTTACCTACCGCCAAAAAAAAAAAAAAAAAAAAGCAAAAAACCTTGTGACACTGTTTATTGTATTATAATACTATATTTCGTCATATCGACCACCCCTGTTGTCAGATCCCTAATTGGTCATGGTTACATGCAGTATGCAAATCCTCGAATGCAGAAAGAGTGCAATGCTTTTGTTGGTGCATTGTTTCTGTTCCATTTACTCACTCGAGCCAATAAGGCAAAATATTGTGATACTGTGTATTATAAACATACAGTAACATTTTTGTCATGTTGTCAAGCTCTACCGACAGTACTGTAATTTGGCACAGATGCCTAAGAGGTATACTACTTTCACTGTGTCATCATCAGGAGACCTCACTGCAGTAGTGAAAACTAAACAGTGGACAGTTCCAGAAGCCAGGTTCTGCCCACAGAAAGGAAGCTGCTATTGGGCACTGGCTATTTATTTATAACCTATATTAAAAGTAGCAACTTAAGCTGATATATAAAGTTACCACAAACAGATCTGTGACCTTGAAATAAGTCTTCATGTTATGTAATACACTTGGTTGTTTGATCAGAAGTATAGTGCATGCTGGGAAAGACATAGCCTATTATTCATTCAAATATCTGCAGTCATATCAGTAATCAGTGACCTCCACTTCCAAATCAAAATGACAGTATCTGCTGGAAATATCAGTCTGCCCTTAATTCACTTTGATAAGACAACATATTTCTATGTAAAGATAAGCTGGCTGTTTTTAGTGTTTATTCATTGCTAGAACATATTCTATATATGTTCTAACACATTTAGAACATACCAGCAAAATTAGACTGCACACCAGGACAACTGGTGCAGTGTGCTAAAGGCAGTGTGTCTAATTCAACAGAGAACAGCAAAAAAGATTAATCAAACACTCACTTGCCAAGAAAACAATGAACATGATAAAAAGGCATTTTGTGTGGCAACATAACATTCCAGACATCATTTCTACAGCACTAACTCTCTATCTGCAAAGCTTATTCGAAAGCTTGCTCAAGGCAATGTAGGTACCTGATTTCTCTGGTGATGCAGCTCCCCTAAACAACTTACTGCACCAAAACCCTGCAACTACCTTCCTTTCCCTAGACTTGGCCCTGAGCCCAGAGGCTGAGCAAAATCCATCCACACATCCCAGCATAAGCAGCAACTTCCCTTTCAGCAAACGACACGGAGAATGTTACAGAACCTCAGTGCAATGCTCAAATAAGGAACGACAAATAATTGCATCTTTATGTTGAGGTGTTACAAAAGGCAGAATGGAGTTTGTAGCATTAAAGCTAGGACTGTGGTGCATAAAAGCAGCATTTGTAGGTAACAGATGGACAGCACTGCAGCAGGTAGGAGTGAAGAGGCTTAGGTTTTGATAACAAATGCCAAAGGACGTGTAGATTTTCATGCAACTGTATTTGAATCCTGTGTTCACATACATACAGTTAAGAGGCTGGGATATGCATTAAATACGAAATACACGGGGGCATAGGCGGGCAAAAATAATTGCCTGTGCAATACGGTATGCAGATATGCCTCTCAATGCTGCATCAATAAGAAACAAATCGGAGAAGGAGAAGGGCTAACGATTAGAGAGAGAGAGAGAGAGAGAGAGAGAG
>CM067494.1:6485235-6510284 GCA_034552555.1 Semaprochilodus insignis
AAACCGGTTATTTCTTCACATTCTGTTGATTTTGAATTTTAGTTAATTTTGAAAAGTTTTAATCTAAAAATCACACCTGTAATGTAACTTTAATGTCAAAAAATATTTTTTCAAGTCATGTAAATAATAATAATAATAATAAGAAGAAGAAGAAGAAGAAAAGAATGAAACTGCAATTTTTTATCTGCTAACTATATGCTTACATTTACTGAGCACTACCTCTGTAGTACGCTAACATGGAAAAAATTTATTAACAAATAAATGTGTACAAATTAACTGTATAAAAATATACAGTCTGCATATTTTCTTTCTTGAAATATATATATTTTTTCACCATCAGTATCAGGAAATGAAATATGCTATTTTGTCTCTCAGAGTAAAAGATTTTCATGAATAGTGTGGTTAAAATTAGTCAGTATTTGAATGGAAAATACCCCGCAGGCCTAAACAGAGTTGGGGCTTTAGCCCTGTGAACCAAAAGTCAGCACAGGCTTGCTGATCGGAACCAATCAGATTACACTCCACTTAATTCCACAGTGAGGCAGTAGTGGATCCAGATGCCTTTACGGAAATTAAGGCAGCTGGAAACAGGACTGGTGTCCAATTATCACTCTGTGAATGTTTTGGGAAATCAGTTATGTTATTATCTACAATGTGCATTTTTATGAAATAACGTAGTTCATGCTGTTTACACATTGTGTTCACAAACCTGCCAAAATATACTACTCAACAATAAAACAGTCCTGCCATCTTTTGACATTTGAAGCAATGTTTGATTTGATTAAGCCAAAAAAATAACACCATGTGCGGAGGTTCTATGTGTTAATAATCTTCCTTCTGATGAAGAGCGAGTTTTGTTTGAAGTTGGATTTGAGAGTTGTCTTTGCCAAACTATTGTTTAAAGCACATATTAGACATCAAATGAGGGACTGAGGATTCACTGATGAAGCCTCCTGATATCACAACAAGGGGATCACATGTGGGATTGCCCTATTTTACCTGTTGTTTTTCCAGAAAAAAGGGCCAGCCAACTATTTATTACAATAGGTTACTGCAAGCTGATAAACTTTTTTGAACTTATTTAAACATTTGACTGGCAGAGTTAATTCCATAGTACAGACGGAAAAGGAAAATTCCACTGATGTTCCAGAAAAATGAATTAATTATGGAAGATGTGAAGTCATTCAGACTCGGCTAGAAATGATTTGTTCTAAAAACGTCCTGAGAATATGCAATGCTTTGTTCCATTGATGTTTTCAGCAGTTTCGGTTCCCAGAATGTTCTTTCTAGGTAGGAGACATTCTGTCATCTCAGGTCTCAGTAACATCCATAAAACATTTTCTGAATGTTGAGCTGTGAATGTTCTTCTTTTGTTATCATGTAACATAATCTGTGAGCCTGAGAACATTCTCGAAACATCCTCTGAATGTTGCAGGCTGAACGGTACGTCTTAGTTAACATCTAACCATATAGGGACATTATCTGACATTACAAACATCTTTAAAACGTTCTTTAAACATTAAACTAAAACACTTTCCCTAAAACCTTATTGGGTAACTTATAGATAACTAGCCAAAGTTCAGGGAATGTTCCCTGCTAGTTGAGGATTGGTTTGAAATGCTGTGTTCTAGAGAAAACGAGAATGGTGGTAATGGGAACCAGATGTCTGAAGAGTTTAATTCCTCTAACAGCCACATCCCAGAAAGTTAATACAAGAAATAGTTATGAATATGAGACCCGATTATAGTTTTGTGAGAAGGTTTTTGGCCTAAGACCAATTTATTTTCTTTATCTATTTATGGTGGAGGGATACATGCAGGCGCTGTAAGGCAAAATAGTCCCAGAGAAAACGTTTATATTCAGACATATGACTAATTTACCATCATCAACATTATATATACAAACTCAGAGGACTCATGTGGGTTCACTGGTGGTTTTAGATGGTAAATAAAGTGGCTGTATTTGTATTTGTATTGTAGACATGGTGACCCCTGGTTCCCATCAACACCACCACCAACACCACCACTGTAAAGAAATCAGAGTCTGTAAGTTTCACATCTGTATCACTTCACATATTAGTCATTGATCTTGAGCTGACATTCAGAATTTTGGTGGAATTCCTCTTTAACTCTAAAGCCAGAGCTTACATCTTATATTGTTCATTTGCAGCTTTTCTTTCTTTCTTTCTTCCTCTTTTTCAGTTTGTCCCTTTCAGTTCGGCTGTTTCCCTAAACAGCCAATCCCGAAACGAGCACAGCAACACTCAGACAAAAGCATTCCTTATCACTCCGAGGAAACTTTCAGCCTAGAGCAGAATGTTTTCTTTTGCCTCCATCATAAGCGTATGCACACAGACATCCCGATATCTTAATTATGTCTTTTTCTCAGCACTCGCTCCCCACATTTGTGATTTCCACTTTAAAGAAGGACGCAGACGGGCCGATTGGAAATTTTCAATGCTCTGATAGAAGCAGGTCTGGTGTCCTGTGCAGATAAGGCAATGTGTGCGTGATCCAAGCAACCGAAATGAAAAAAGAAGAAGAAGAAGAAGAAGAGAGGGGGGAGGGAGGAGGGGGAGAAAAAAGCCCCGCTGACAAACAGTCCTCTCTTCTAGCACACAGTGGGTGAGGAAGACACTCGAATGGAAGCCTTTGAGCGCGCTTCTTTAATATCTCTGCCACTGTAACATCAGTGAGGTGACATTTCAGCAGCGCCATCGAGATCCAACGCCGGCCATGCTACTTCTCTAATCAGTTATCCATGCGTAATAGGCCGCCGGTGTGTACGACATGAATGCGCCAGGGGACGGCCCTCTCCTCCGCACACGTCTCCAGGAGAAAAAGAGGCCCCTAAATGAAATAAAAGCAGAAAAAAGTCTCAAGACTGATAAAACTGAAAGCAAGAAACTTGGAGCTCCTTCATCTGCAACTCATGGTGAAGATGTCGTTTCTTCCAGTCAATCCAGTCAGTATCATGCTGTACACAAAGTAACACAATCACTGAAATTGGTTATATATAGAGATGGAGATTAAGGGGGAACCCCAACGACTTAGCCAACTATCTCTGTAGTTCAAAAAGACATTCCGAGCAATTTGATATAGAATATTCCATTATACAGACTTCTTTACAGTGGTATTGATAGGAACCAGGCATCACAATCTCTACAACACCTAGTCATTTTATTCCGAGTTTCATATGTAATGCTGATGATGGGAAAATTTGAGGTATATTAGAACTATTTGTATTTGTATTTCTGACATAAATGTATTAATAACGTATGGTTTTATGCCTAAACCATCTCAAAACCATCATAAAGTAATGTCTCGGGCATTAGGCAGGATATTCATAACCATGCAATATCTTTTTGTGAAAGAGAAATTCAGGCTTTCAGAGACTTTGAACTCTACAGACATCTGAATCATGCTAATTTTCTTTACAGTGGTTTGATAGGAACCAGGCATCGCAATGTCTGCAGCACAGATACAGCCATTTCTTTAACTATCCAAAACAATCAGTGTCTAAATATCTGTTCTGGGTTTCTTATGTAGTGTTGATGATGGCAAAATCTGAGGAATATTAGAACTATTTTTAGTTGTATTTCTGACATGAATGCTGTAAAAAAAGTATGGATTTATGTTTAAACCATCTCAAAACATTAGACAGCATTAGACAGCATATTCGTAGCCATTTCATGTAATAACTTTCTTGTGATGGAGCTTTTAGAGAAGTTAAACTCTTCAGACTTCAAGTTCCCATCACTACAGCTGTGAAGGATTCTGATTTTCTTTACAGTGGGTTTGATAGGGACCAGGGGTTGTGCCACAACATAAATAGCTGTTTTAGTTATCATCCAAAATGATCGATGATGTCCCTTTTTCCTGGTTTTACCTTTTGTGCATCATTTGAACACAGCTGCTGCTGTTTACATTGTATGAAAATGTCATGATGAATGGACCAACAGAAATGGTCAGATATTGCTTGAGAAAAAAAAAAAGGGTTCCATTGACTTACATTAAAATTAAATTAGCACAGTGACAGTGACGATATGTAATGTCGAGGAGGGAAAATCTGAAGGCGATTGGACTATTTTTTGTTTGTATTTCAGCCATTAAAATGCATTAAAAATGAAAGTTTCAATGTCTAAACCATCTCAAAATATCTTTCTGTGATGTTCGAAGTCCTAGGCATCAAACAGTAATGTCAGTGTGGGAGTTTTTAGTGGCATTAGGCTCTTTGAACAGCACATTAAACCTCTTTTAATGCAGAAAGTTAAATGCAGAAAGTTCCAAATCAATAAAAGTTACCAAAAATGTGGTAACTTTTATTGATTTGGAAATTTTTATATACATATACATGTTTTTGTCAGATCAAAACACCATTTTGATCCACCGTTTTTTACACCATGTGAAAATGCCAGCTACCAGAACCTGCCAGTTAACAGATATCAGATGGAGGTAAATCACCAAATTGCTTTTCTACTGAATGTCTAATTCAGCATTGAAGAACACTGTTTTAGATTCCGTCTATGTTGCAAATCTCTCTGCGTGCTTCCTTTTGGTGACCTGAACAGGTCTGCAAGCTAACGCAGCTTCCCTACCCCACATAGCCCACTAGGCTACAGGATCCACACAGTTTTCAGACAGACATTTCGGCCATTTTCCTATATGGTGGTATTTCCCGCCGACCGTGTCTACCATGCAGTCCACCGCTCTGTAAGCTCCTCCACTGAGCTGAGGCAGTGGCCGAGAAAGCTAGGCTGCAGTGCTGTTCCTGGCGTGTTTAACAAACAGCACCGGCCTGCCTCTTCATTTCCATCTGTATGCTATCACGGAGCTGTCAGCGCCCAGATTGGCCTGCGGTTCAGAGGGATGAAAGGCACAGGGAGATCCTGTTGAGTGAATAATCTCGCCAGTTTACAGAGAGAAGAGCCGGAGTCAACTTGACAGACTAAGAGTTGCACACAGGTTTGAGGATTCGCGGGCAATCCGTTAGTCTCTTTACGTCTGGACGGGCGAATGTGAAATCAATGGTACACCCATGTAAGAGTTTGCTTGTGTGGCCCTCACTGGCTTAGAAATGGAATAAAAGTCTCACTTTCTTCACCTTAAGGGATAAGGGATGGTATTAAAACGAAGACTGAGCTTGCTTTCATGAATACAAAGTCGCATGGATATTTCACATTGACTTTGCAAATTCACAGCTACTCTTGCAGGAGAAGAAGGCTATATATGGGTTTATAGCGGGAACGCTGACGTCTGACTAAGCGAAAACCATTAAAACTATTGAAGCTAATGGAAGCTAATCACAGTTTATCCTGAACTCTGGAGGGTTCCTACATAGTCTTCGGTTAGAAATGGCTGAAAAAGTTTATTTTTAAAAAAATACCAAGTACTCCCTTCTTTACAGCTGTATTTCAGGAGTGTAGACAAAAGTTAAGTTCATTAACATGACAAAAATAGTTCATTATAAAGTGCACAAAAGATAAAGAAGGCCAATCAATAGCAAGGTCTCATCTGCAGGTGGCAGCATTACAAAAAGCCTGACCTACAACACTTCACTCTGGGTTAGAGACAGTGTTACGCAGCATGGTATGGATAACTGTCCAGCTAATGGATATTCAGGCATCTTTCAGCTACTGGTTGCAATATATGTAACAAACCACGCTAGTCATTGCCCAGGTGTTTCTCTCAGCAGAGAGCAGAACATTAACAGAACAATGTGAAGGCCAAGGTCGTCAGTTCACCTGCATTTTAATGTGTAACCAGTCTATTGACACCCCAGTGAGCTTGAGCCTGACCTACAACGCTTCACTCTGGGTCAGAGACATTAGTCTTAGCCACCATGCTATGGATAACCATCCAGCTACTGCAAATCCAGGCACCTTTTATGTCGATAATACAGTACCTTTCAGCTATAATAACTAGCAAACCATGCTACTCTTTCCCCAGGTGTTTCTCTCAGCAGAGAGCCAAACAACCACAGCAGGACCATAACATTGTAACGCTAAACAGGCCAGTTACTTTTACATGTGCTAGGTGTCTTGTTAGCCCCCTTGTTTTGTCCATTTAAACAAATTCTTTGTACAAAAAGCCATTCATTCAGGTCATTAACTCAAAATACAAGGTTAACATGACTGAAAAAAAGAAGTATCCTGTGGGATGTCAAAACTCATTGGAGCCCCCCAGGGTCTCCAGGCTGCCAAGTAAAAAATATTTAGCCTCCGAGTTAGCACCAGTCCAGCCGAACTCTCAATATGAAGGCCAAGGTCCTCAGTTCACCTGCATTTTAATGTGTAACAAGTCTATTGACACCCCAGCGAGCTTGAGCCTGACCTACAACGCTTCACTTTGGGTAAGAGAAGTTAGTTTTGTCACCACAGTATGGAAAGCTGTCCAGCTACTGCATATTCAGGCTTATTTTAAACCAATAATACATTTCAGCTACTGGTTGCTAAATAACTAGCAAACCATGCTACTCTTTCCCCAGGTGTTTCTCTCAGCAGAGAGCGGAACAACCACAGCAGAACCAAAACATTTTAATGATAAACAGGCCCCCTTGTTTTACGTATTTAAACCAATATGTTGTGAAAAAGTTATTCATTCAGGTCAAAACTCAAAATACAAGGTTAACATGACTGAAAAAAAGACTTTTGGAGAGTACTGTGGGATGTTAAAACTCATTGTAGCCCCCCAGAGTCTCCAGCCTTCCAAGTAAAGAATATAGTCTCCGAGTTAGCACCAGTCCAGCAGAACTCTCAATATGAAGGCCAAGGTCCTCAGTTCACCTGCATTTTAATGTGTAACAAGTCTATTGACACCCCAGCCAGCTGAAGCTAAGCTGCAGAGCATCTATCTCTCAGAGAGGAAGCAGCAGGGGCTTGGCTCTCCTTGCCTCCACTTCATATGCAAAGGAGAGAGAGGGGAAGCGCCACGGTCCCTGGGCTAAAGTACTTTCCTCCTCACATAACCTAAAGTGACAACAGCGGCAGGAGCACGGCCAAGTGCGAGGTGGCACTCACTAATGCATAATGCACTTAGCTCCCCTCTCGCCTTGATTGTCTGCATTACTGGGGGAATCGAACAGGAGATAAAAAACAAATGTTACTGTTCATTTCGGTTTACGCAGCAGCAAAAACACAAGTCTTTTAAGTGGCCTCTCTCTTTTTCCCCATTCATGCTGAAGTGAATAAGGAGAGGTGAGGAGGTAAATGAGGGCAAAAGAAGCAGATAGCGCAGAATACTAACAGGCCTGGAGAAACTGATGTTGTTCTACCATTACAGCTCCTAATGGGACATGGTAACAGTTTCTCCATTGAAACCATTAATTAATGACCTTTAATGACCATCTTCATCACTGAAAACAGTCTCTGTGTTTGTGTTTAAGGACTGATGTAATGGTAAACCACATTTTTCTGAGTTTGAAAGGTTTCAAAACATAGCATTTACTCTTTAGTGCATGCAGTCCAGGCATGGAAAGTAAAACAGCCTACATTAAATTCTTCATGGTTGTGATGTCACAACCAAGAACACCATTATACTGTATATACAGCAGTTTAGACTGCAAACTGTAGTGATACAGAGTGTTGTTGCTGAAGGCAGTCTGTAGCTTTTTTGGACTGAGCACAATAAAATGCACCTGTGAACAGGGTTGGAGTGGGACACATTAAACTCTTACTGTGTTTCTGTTACTACATGCACCATTGCCTTTGTGCAGAATAACTTTTTACATTTTCAATTTCTTCAATTCGTATTTTACAAAGGAATGGTAACACAATTAACACATTTCTCACTGCCCACCTGTCCTCCTCTTCCTTCTTAAGTGGGTTTTTCATTCTTGTCTTCTAAGTGCCACCTTCTCCTTCACAGGAGAGTGTCCACTGTTGTCCATCTTGACATGATACCTATAAAATGACTCTAGAGGGCATTGCCTTTTATGTCAGCAAGTAACACATCATTTGGGCTAAATTTGAAAAGCTAATCTTTCAAAAGCTAATTGTATCTTAAATTCTTATTTAAATTTCCGTTCCACCTTAAATAGTGCCGCGGTTTGTTGGTGCCTGTACAGGTGTGTGATTGCAGCTGCTGCATCATTTAATGCGCCAAAAGCTAATCTTATGTTAGTGTCTTTTTTGAATTTCCATTCCACCTTAAATAGTTCCGCAGTTACATGTTTGTGCCTGTACAGCTGTGTGATTGCAGCTGCTGCATCATTTAAGGTGCCAAAAGTAAACCGTATGTTTAGCGTCTTTTTTGAATTTCCATTCCGCCTTAAATAAATCTGCAGTTACATGGTAGTTCCCCTACATTTCTACAGATATACACATGATTTTTTTATGGGTGTGTTTAAACATTTGCTAACAGTACATGGCCCAAATGCTACCAGTCAACCGGGAATTCTCCTGACTCTCTCGATTACCCACTTCAACTTTGCTTGTAAATGAATCAGCCAATCAGAATGGAAGCTATTTACATTAAAACTACAGTAACAGAAACTGCCTGTTTAATTCAAAGGGATGAGGAGAGGTAGAAAATTGGCCTTGCATACATGAAAGATGACATAAATGAAAGATTTTTTTGTACACACGTTAAAATATACATTCCTGGAGAAAAAGCAAATATACAACACATGAACATTGTAGAATACGGGCACTTTAACTTCATATCGGCCCTAGGCTCCAGACCAACACAGGAGGTCCAGAGGCTACATGGCACTCTGGGTAGTCTCTTATTAAACAAGCTCAGCTAAGGGCCTGCAGGTAGCTCCCAGGCCCAAGCTAACACAAGGCCTGTTTGGTTTCAGTGTTTTTTATTAGAATGGATCGAGACTTAAGCTCCATATCGGTGCCTTAGCCCCTCTCCCAGACGTAGGCCCCCTTCCCCCTGCTCTCTTCCCAGCCTCACTGTGAAACTATATCAAAACAAAGCCCTTTGAAAGTCTCTCCCTCGCTCTCTCTCAGAAAGATTATTCTCCTCTTTTCAAAACAGGAATCCTATATAGTGGAATGCAGTCACTTCCTTCACCGTTTGCTTGGGGGCCAGTTTGAAGAGAGCCAAACCAATAATTATTATTGCCAAATAGAAACTTGGCACAAATAGGCTCCCGGCAGCATGTTCACACACACACACAGGTTTGTTTTTATACTGTGTCAGGACCTATGTAAAATATCACATCATATATATTATATATGTAAATACCAATGTGCAATAATAATTTGTTCCACGTGGAATATTTATAAATAAGTGCCTATATGAGATAATAATACGTATGTAAGTACGTATGTAAGTACTCGTGATGTTTCTTTAAGGGTCCTTCAGCAAAAGGTTCCATTTAGAATCATGCTTTCATGCTTAAATGGTTCTTTGCATGGTGATGGATAATATGTATATATGGTTCCACTTAGAACCTGTTTGAAAATGGTTCTATGCAGCACTAGAAAGGGTTCTTCTTGTCAAGCTTGTATCAGTCAATTAATCTGAAGAACCATTTCACCATCCAAGGAAACATTTAAGCATGATTCTAAATAGAACCATCCCCTTTACTAAGGAACTCTTAAAGAAGGACGCACGTGTATGATACTACTGTCAGAACATAACAGTAACATAATTGGTAATTAGTCAATGGAACCGGGTATTTTTCCAAGTAATGGGCCTTTTCCTTATCTCACTTCATCATGAAATGTACACTTTACACACAATTTCAGATTATTTCAAAAGCAACAAAAATGGAAATACTAAGTTTTGTTTTGTCCTAATATATATATATATACATATGTGTGTGTGTGTGGGTGTGTGTGTGTGTTTGTTAGTTTTGTTGATTGGAGAACCAGGTTCATAACAAAAACAAGTTTATAACAAAACAACCTTAAAGGCAGTGCTTTAGTAAAAACAATGGTTCTATTTAGATGTTCTATTTAGAGTGTGGTTAAAAGGTTTTTCTATACAACAGAAAATTTTAATTTTTTAATTTAAATTTTTTAATTTTTAATTTAAGTCTTAATATAAATGTCATATAATTTCTTTTTTGGTAATATATTGAATGATTTTGGCTAAAAGTTAATAAAACTTCATATAGTAACTTTAGATCAGAAGGAAAAGACATTCTTAGACCTTCAAAGACTGCTTTTGTGTTGTATCATTTCCAGTATTGTTGTTTTATTATTACAAGTAATTCATGTTTAAGCAGAAAAGCAGAAAATATACTTAATATATTAATTACATAAATGCCTCAACATCGTAACATACCATCATATTTTGAGTGTCCACTCTTTGCTTTGCATTCTATTAGGGGACTTTCTTTCAGATTTATAAAGAAATTTACAGAAATCCACAAAGAAATCTCCAAAGTTCAGTTGTAGAGGTTGGTTGCATGTACTCTTTATCCAAGTAAAGTCAAACACATTCAGTGATGTTGAGATCCGGGGTTTGGGGTGGATGTCTTTTCAAACCTGCAGAAAGAAGGATATAAGAGTGGACACTAGTTTTCTCCTTTCTATCAAAGGTGAAAACGTTAAGTAATGCTAATCTAATGGTGACAGTTTTGGTGGTCTACTAGGTCTTTGCACAACTGTTAAGAGTCCCATGTTCTGTATGTAGTCCCATATGTATTATATATATGGAAGTGGCTGTATGTGATATAATACTGTAGCTATTAAAAGAAAAACATTCTTTACTTTTACTTTAAGTAAACAGTTATACCCTAATCTTAACTCTTAATGTCAATAACCAATAACAAAATCATTTGACTCTGAATGAAACATAAAGCTTTGTAAAAACAAAAGGACATTATAAAGGACCATTTTGTTGATTTTGTAGGTTCTGCTTTTCTCTTTTTGTCCTGGGAATGTACAAAAACCAACACACCCACAGTGTATGGTTCCCCTTCCCAACCAGGGCTGAAGTATCAGTAACGTGTGATAACATGCCTGTGACTTCAGCCCACAGGGGGCTCAGTGGGAACGGGCTGAATTCCAGAATCTTCTGGAGAGGCGGCCGCCCACCTCTCCTTACATCACCCGGGCCCATTTTCACCATGGCCTCCAACACTGCCAGCTGCCCGCCTGTGACATCATTTTTCTCCCCCAGCTGTGGCAGTATGGCAGCGCTAACATGGGCAACCTGTAGCCCCGCCCACTCCACAAACCTTCTCCTTTCCATCTCAGTCTTTAACTATACTTTCAGGGCAGAAGTGAAGACGTAAAGCCTCTTCTTCATCTTCAGTCTCATTTCACACGCCACTCGCCCATCTGGCATGGCACCACTCCCGTCTCTGTCTTACATAGGCCTACCGTATGTGGGAAAGCACAATGTACTGGCACTGGACACTGGCACCAAAGAGCAGAAGAAGGAGAGTAAAGTCCAGCTGTTCCATTCAGAACCCTGGGAACTTGCACCCATTTTCAGTGACTATGTTTCCTCACGGGAAAACCATATTCATACTCTGCAAAAGTTTTAGGACACTTGTTAGTAGGCGCTATTTTGTTTATAAGAAATTTGAAATTAGAATAAATACATAACAAGAAGTATCAGTTAAAAGTTTAGACATGCCCAACTAAATGGATATTGTTGGTTATCTTAAAGTCTCTACAAGCTTACACTTTACAGTTCCTACATACAATACATATCCTGACATATACCACATATACTCTTGATGTATCACAGTATTATATGTTTGCCATCCCGCCACCTCTAATATAGATTTTGTTGTGCAAAAAAACTTTTTTTTTTTTTTGCACAATTTAAAAGCTCTAGTTCCTCTTTCAGTGTAGTGAATATTCATAATGGACAGTCCAATAGAATTGGTCCAAAAGTTTTGCTATATCAACCTCCATTGCAGGTTAAGAAAGCTGTTTCATCCTCCTGTAAAGTTCCATTTTGGCATTTTTTAAAGTGGACTGCATAATTCTATGAGTGCAATTTTATAGTTTGATGTCTTCACTGTTATTCTAAAGTAAAGCATTAAGATAATCATAACCTTCTATGAACCTTCTATGAGTAGCGGTGTCTAAACTTGTGACTGGTGCTGTATCTTATCAAATTGCAGGCTGCCCTATAAGTTGTGTACATTTCATGGTAAATGGACCAATAGAAACGCTCCAAATTTACATATAGAATAATATCCCCTGTTAGTTATGTTCCTCCAGTGAATTAGGTAGAGGGCACACGCGCACCACCCAGCCTGGTGTTGGAGAAACTCCAAAAGCGCTTTCCTCTCCTTGAAAGCAGATTTGTATTTCTCCAACATGGAGATATTATCTTCAAAAAGCCTTGAACCAACTAAGCTACACTACACTCTCATTACAGCCCCTATATCCAACTGAAATATGTGATTTGGCTTTTGATAGGACCTTTTTTTTCAGGGCTAGAAGTTGGCCACTTTTTCCAAACTTGGTAAACTTGGCAATTTCCTTATTGTTCTAGGGGGGATGAAAATAACCCACTAACACCCATACATTTTCATTCCCCGGGCCTAGCAAGGGTCTTAAAATGAGACTTTATGTTTCATACACGCCAGCATCTCGGTCGCTCCAATAATCCTGCAAATGAAATCGATTCCCCCCCTTCTCCCTTTCTTCAATTCAGAGCCCAGCTGGGTTTCCCATATGTGCCAGTAATGAGAGAGGGCGCGCTCAATCCCCTTCCATCGGCGTACCTGCTAAAGCCGGCCCACACCAGAACATCCAATCCTTCGTAATTACCTTCAATGCAAACCCCTGACGTATTTGAATAAAGCTATTGCTGCGTATTGTGTCGCCATCGCCATAAATATTGATGCGAGAATCTAATGCAATTCATTACATGGCTCTCAGTGAACAGTACTCCAGCGAGGGTGTGATGGAAAGTAAATAGATATACAAGTTCGACACACGTTCTTATGAGATTAGCGCTATCTGCTCAAACTAAACCTGATGAACTTGAGCACTCAGACAGAGACATAAAATAACCTTTCCCTCCAACACCTAGAAGTGATATTTGTTTAGAATTGCCGCGTTCTTGTTGTGGTTCTGCTTTCCGAAACTGATTTTCCTCACAATTATTTCAGATGGCTTCCAACCACTGACCTATTTCACATATCTTCTTCCAGCTGTTGTCAGAATGAATAAACACTCATTTTATGGCTGGACTGGTCACTAAAATTAGATTATGCTAGCCAGCCCAGTGCCAGAGTCTGTCTTTCCTGCTTCTGAGAAGTCGAGACGAACCGGCAGAGGTCATTCCCACTCTTCATATCCTGCGCATGCCTGTAGCAGATGGGGGTGGTCAAGCATGGTTAAACATGTCAATAACAATGTCCTGCTAATATTTACTCTGGACTGATAGTTTAGCAATTTACTGCTGTAAACTGAAATTTCAGCGTGTAAATCTGAGTGCTACACAAACAGTATGCATTTTGAATATGTTTCAAATACATATTGATAAGGCACATTGATAATGGGAAAACTCAACAAACTGGTGCTGTAATGTTACTGGATGTAAGTTTCCTTCATGTAATTCTTCAGTAACTGTGTTTAACTTATCATTTAGATGAAATTCCAAAGGTTTCCGTTTCTACACTTTTACACAGTCCGCTGTTGCTCTTACAATCACCCGAGCAGGACTGCCCCCTGTCTGATGAGCTAAGCTAGAGTCGGCTAGCCTTTTGTGGAGTTACCTTTTTCCCCCCTCACTCAAACATCATAAATAACATACAGATGCAGTAGTAACCCAGAAGTTCTGGCAGCAGTAAGAGCCTATGTGGCTTATTAGATAAAGCCAGCCGTGAACTAAGCAAAGCAAATGATCACATGCTAGTAACAAAGTCTTGTGAATTTTACTATGAATTGGGAAGCTCTGATATTTAGTTACTGACATGTAAATAAAACGTATGCGTGGCATTCCTACAACACCCAGTTTATCACTCGATAACTTGTCCACTACTGAGAAGATCAGTTCAGTTCAATCACTCCTCAACAGTGATGGACAGTAGCTCAGTAAATGTAATTGGTTTCTGTATTAGGTAGATGTTTTGGTGTATCTGTTCTGAAGTATTTCCATTCTGTGTGACTTTTTACTTTAACTCCATTACATAATCAAGTCTAATATCTTATTGTTTACTCCACTACACTGTGGCCAAATCTGTCTTTTGGCTTACGTGTGCATAAAAACGTAACGTAATGTCTAAACGGTAGAAGGGTGAAGGGAGCCACCAATCAGGATACAGAACACACTAAATCATGCTACTTCTACTTTCCATACTTAAGTACATTTGAAGGTAAATACTTTAGTACTTTTACTCCGGTGGAGGTCTAAATGGAGGAACTTCTACTTTTACTGGAGGAGTATTTTACCTTGGGTATCTGTACCTTAACTCAACTACATGGTTTGTGTACTTCGTCCACCATTGTCCCTCAACTGAGCTCAGCAGCACTGAGATGAATAACTTCCACATCATACACTGCTTTATCAGTTTATTCAGGCTCAAGGAGGAACTTGAGTATTTGTAAACCACCCACAGTTCCTCTAAAGTGTGTCTAGCTTTTGTCTAGCTAATAAAAATAATAAGTGGGCTTTTTTTAAAAGATTGTACTTTTCTTTATTTTTCTAGGTGTGTATTCTAAAAGTAATCTTTTTAAAATGTAAAAGGCCTGAAAACTGCATTTTCAAAATGTAACACATTCTATATATTTCTGTATTCTCACATCAGGTATTTTCATTGAAAGCTATTTTTACCTCAGAGATACAGTGAAAGAAATACTGGGTATAATTTTAACACTTTACTCTTACCTCTTACCTAAGCAGGCCATGGAGGCAGAAGAGCAAATATGTATGTGTGAGTGTGTCTGCATACACGTACATGCTGTCATTGTGCGTCTGCTCCAGGGTCTCAGGTGTGTGTTATCTCGGTCAGCGCCGCTGGGAGCTCCTCCAAAGTGTTGCCCTTCAGCCCATCCTGCCCTGCTGCTGTAAATGACTCACTAAGTGGCCCTGAAGTGAAGCCCACATTCTGGGGGAAAAATCAATTATTTGACCCCTCATACATTTCACAGCGCATCTTAAACATGCTGGAGTGAATTAAAGCCCACCAGAAAAAAGACCTAGCTCTTTATGCGATTCCCACAAAGACCGCCATCTTGCCACAACACAGAGAGTAGCTGCAATCACTGTATCTAGTTAGTGCAAGGAATCCAAGCAACCAGCTGCTAATGTATAACCAAGTATACCAGTATACAGAACAATCACTAGTGGGTTTAGGTTAGCCAGCGTTCTTACTACAATGTACTAGCTCATTTGAACTGTACTGGATTGGTGGCTTTTCAGTGTTTAGTGTTCATACTAGAATATACTAGTTAATGTTCATATTGACATGAACTGTACTGTGTGCCCATGTAGGTTACTGATGAATTTACTCTTGCCAGCATACTGACTAGAATGTACACTACTAATTAGCGTACAAGTCTTCAGTACAGTGTTAACCATACTAGCAGAATAGTCTCCACACTAGGCTTGTCCCGAATATCATATTTTAGGCTCCAGAGCTTTGGCAGTAATTAACAGTGAGTAATCAAAGCTCCACCCCAGGCAGGGGGGCTGAGAAAGTAATTCAGAAAATCCATGTCAGGCGTTCATGTTGAAATCACACCTGCTGTTAAATCTGAATCTCTAGGCTAGCTACTTTCCTTTCAGAGTTCTGGGCACCCACAGCAAGGCTTCACTCTGTCTACCAGGCTTTCGCTGCATAGTGCATGCATGGGTTAGTCAGCGCTTCATGTAGGCGGTACAACTCAAGGTGTAAAGAACATACATCTTGGCCATAGTAAGGATCCAGTATGGAGGGCCACTGTTGGCAGCCTCCCCCTGGGAATACATGCTGTGCAGCACCACATGATCATGATGTTCACTGCTGCGAGTTGAGTGGGATGTCATTTCCACATATTAACACTGAAATAAAAAAGTATAAATACAGTGCAAAAACAGATTGACCAACTCCATTGTAGTATTGCCACACTACATTGTAAGTAGTTCAGTTTTTATTTAAGAGAAATCTTATCTTGGGCTGTTTTAGGTTCATTCATACAAGGACTTTTATGTTGAAGTGACTGAATACGGATGGAGTGGTGTACAGCAGCTTTAGGTGTTAACACTGGAGAGGCAGTGTTTCTTCTCAGAGCATTTTCCTCAGTTTTCAGCAAGTTAAAAATAAAGCAGCATTAAGGACTGTAACTTTGAGTCGTCCCGAGTTCCTCCAGAGAACTCTGAACATCACAGTATTTTGCAGTTTGCCTTTATTAATAACATAATTTTAGTCAACAATGCATGGACAAGCTTCTTTACAAGTGTACTGTCCGCATTGAGGTCTGCCTAGGTGTGAAATTGAATCCCGATTGTCACATGTACCCATGACTTTGAGATCTGGCTAGGCCCGATTGCTACTGCTAAATTTGAACCTGCTCCGAACCCACCTGCCCTTATGGCTAGTTCCATGGTCACTGTCACATGCCAGTTCTCCTGCTATCATGGCTCTTCATTGTATGGAACCTGATGTATCAACCAGGTCATATTATGTTTCCACACTGAAGACTTCACACTCGACTCATTTGGAATCAGTTCCTGCTTAGCGTGAATTCTGTTTATTTTGGCCGTGGCAAACCTACTATACAGATTACATCACTCAAAACAAACCTGCACTTGCCCAGCCCCAAATCAGCCTGAACCTTGATATTTTGTTGTGGCCAATCAGACTCAGGTCAGTTAATAGACCTCAAAACAAACCGCAGGACACCAACACAGCCTGTGATGCTAATGCATCTATTAGAGCTACTCAGAGCTTCTCTAATGCACTGTAGGTGCTGTACTAATGTGTCATGTCTCTCAGTGACAGGCAGGGGGGTGGGTGTGCAGAACATCGCCTGTCCACCATACAGAGCGACCTCTTTGCCAGCTGACGGCAAAAACCTGACAGCTCTAATGAAAGCTGATTACCAGGAGGCATCCATTAATTTGCCCCTAATCACGACAAAGAGAGCGGCAGCACTTAACAGCTGTGAAATGGCAGCCGCTGTTCGGAAATGAGGCGCGGGGGGAAAGAAAGGGGGCCGAGGACGAGGGGTTAGCGCCTAGGCTGTCATTACCTGCCTGCTATTGTAGAGCTCCTCCACCCGGCTTAGCTGCCGGTAACTTTATAGCGCCGCATTTGTCCGCCACTTCACCTGGAGCCTTTTGTGCAAGGGGGGATCCGTGGTGGCGGAAGAAAGAGAGCTGGTTTGCACATAGCTGCTGCAAAGCTCTTGTGATCCAGGTGAGAAAGCTGACAGTAACAAGTTTAAGCTCCCCTCCTTATCTGCTGAGTGTCAGGGATTGGACGCTGACCTGGGCTAGGCTGATGAGGGACAGGAAGGCCATGTGTGTTGGGGTATTAGCAAATAAAGCATCAGGGTGTTAGCAAAGCTCTTTGATTAATAAAGGCCAGGGATGGGCAGATACTGCTAACAAGTACATGGCAAAAGAAGCTGTCTATTAGCATGTGCTTTTCCGATGCAACATGTCCGTTGTGGAAGCACACCAAATGCCAGGATTATGAAAAGCTGGGGAGGTTGTTCCTGAGGAGCAGCTAGCCAAGGCTTCTTCCTAATGAGTATAGCTTTTTGTTTGTCCATGCTTGAGCTCCTTTCAAAAGACCTTGCTACATACAATCCAGCATCGTGAGCCATTTCCAAGCCAATATGTGTTAGCTTGTCTGCAGGATTCAAAAGAGGCCTTCCTATAGGAGCCGTCTGAGTGGCTAATAGGTTTAATATAGGACCCCTGGGAATCCTGGTGCACAGGACATTGTGGCTGCTACAAGGGGTCTGTGATCTTTCAGTGTGCGTTCGTACGGAAGACTGTGGATTTAGAATCCTTATAATTATCTTCCCATTGTGCTCCGCTTGGCCAAGGAGAAGGCCACAGGCATGCACTACAATGAGAGCCTGCTGGTTTTCATACAATACATACCGCCCCACAATGCCGCATATGCTAAATAACACTCCTAGCACATGATGCCAGGGAACAGCGACGCAAGGAAAGAGGCAGATTCCACTGGCTGGCAGCTGCTGGCAGACGCCACTCTGTTACCTTTTATTACCATCATAATTAGCGACCCACGGTGCCAGGCTCGCGGAAAAAGAGGCTTTTTAAAGTTGTTGGCTCGTGGGCCATCAGGAGGGACCATGAGGAGAGGCCAGAAAAATCTAGCTTAATGGATCTAGAGCCGAGCTCTGGAGTTGGGATAATATGACAAACAAAGCAGAACATTCCGTGTGGCGTCATTTGAATTAATCAGTCAAACAGCAGCAGGCACATTGGGCAAGCAGGCTTTGAAGTCATTTCAGGGGGCCCTGATGGGGGCCAGTGATTAAATTAGGGAGGTTTTAAAGACTGTACCAACATGTCAGAGTGTGTGTGTGGGTGGGGGGGGGGGGGCTGTTAGTCCTATAATGGCAGCTAGGTGTTTAAAACAGAGTCCAACACACACTGACAGGCTAATGGTCTCACTGAGCACTCTTAGCATGGGGCTAATTGGCCTCATTTAATGACTGACAGAACAACTGCCTCTAGTTGTTTTTGACCATGTGGTAGATTATACTGAGGCTTTGGGCCTGTTAGCATCACTGATAGCAAACATGAATTAGCTACACTGTACTGATCATGTCCCTGGAGCAAAAAGCAAGTAAATGGATGATTTGTGCACCATTTTCTCAGATTTCTTTATGTTTCATATATCAGTGGAAAATCACTGTTTTAAATAGTATAGAATCAATTACGTTGCTGATACATGCCAGATGAAATCAAGTAATGTTTATTATCACCTCACATTCATATGGATATGCAGGCGAGTAAAAATCTTAGGTGCATAGTGCCTTGCATTTTTATTTAAATACATATATGTACACATTAATGTGCACCAATTTCCCAAATATGCCGTTTTTATAAGTTAGGAAATAAAAGCTATGATATATACAGATATAGACATTTCCATATAGTATCATAACCCATTACATGGGCAATCGCCATCATGCATTAATGATTTACTCTGCTTATATTCTGCTCCACTGTTTTTGAGGTCTTCTGACCAGTAACTGTTTGCTGTTCCTCGGTCTCGTCTGAAGCTGAGGGGTGAGGCTATGGAACAGTCTTCCTTTGGATATTCGGTCTGCTCCATCTCTTTCGATTTTTATATCCAGACTTAAAACATATCTTTTTACCATGGCTTTTTAATTTCATGTGCATGTTGTGTTTTGTTCTATGTTTTATTTTACTTGTTTTATGTTTAATTTGTTTTATTTTACTTTGTACAGCACATTGGTCGACGTAGTTGTGTTAAATGTGCTACATAAATAAAGCTTACTTACTTACTGCATCGTTGTCCACGGAAAAACAAGTATTTCCAAAATGGTAGCTGTATAGGAGAGGGCAAAAACCTAATTTAACTTTAATGTAAGATTTAATGTAATGTCAATGGAACCAGACTTTTTTCCATGCAATTTTGGGCCATTTCTGTTGGTCCATTCATCATGAAATTTTCACACTGTAAACAGCAGCTGCTGTGTGATGCATAAATTAAATATCGACAAATATGGATATACATTTTTTTCTTCGGACAGCGATGATATAATTGTTTATTCATGCTGCTTCTACCAAATGTCACTAAAACTGCATATTCCAGAAGTCCACACTCTCAACTCCATCAAAGCTTCACCTGAAGTACAAAAATTTAATATTCAAAATCAAACTATTGGCATGCTTGCTCCATGTTTTGGAGCTCACAGGTACTTAATATACACTCATATGCTCTTAATGGCCTTATGCCAATTTATAAAAGTGTATATGACTTTTTAAACTTATTTTTATGTATTGCTTTTACATTGTTAGTATTTATAAACAGCATACTACCAAACTCTGGATTTTCCTATAGCGTATTTTCAGCTAAAGTCAAATTAGCATTGGTGCGTGACAGGGTTGTACATTTCTAAAGTAGCCCAGTAACCCGAGGGACCGACCAGACCTCTCTTAAAGCCACTGATCCATGTGGACATACATGATTACTCTTGGTTCATCCTGGACAAACAGATGAGTGGAAAAGCTACTGCATTTATCACTGAAATATTAGGCCTTATCACTCTACGGGACAAATTCATTACTTAGCTCATTGACATTAATTACGCTTGTCTCATTCACCTCTGGCTTCAATTACGACCCAAAAACGTCCACATTTGGAGCTGCTCTCAAGAGATCCCACTGGACCGTGGCCAATTCCCTAACATTGGGGGGAAGTATCAGGTACATGCAGCAGACTCATATGCTCTTAATGGCCACTACGAGCTTGAATGCAGGGCTTTGGTTTTTACAGTATGTATCCGTGAATGTATGGCATGATGCTACTGTAGGATTGTGCGAATCCCATTCTTTGTCCCCACAATGGAGCTGTTGTATAGGATTAAACTGTATGTCCTGGCGAAGCACATGCATGCAGTTGTGTGTACAATGCTGTTTGCAGACTCTCCTGCAAAGCCTCATCTTATTATGAGCAAACACACATTTGCCATTAGTAATTGAACTCTGGTGAATCTAAATATTGAATAATGTAATGTTTTCCCAGGTCGAGGGCAGCGCTGGCCCGTGGGCTTCGTGCCGCTAGCACTTTGGACCCAAAACACACATGCGCATGCATAGGCGGCGCTTTCACCTTCGCGTGATGCTCCCAGCTCACTCGAGCACCCAGTAAGCCACTTAAGCTCCGTTTCCATGGCAGCCTCACAGAGGCTTTTTAGCAGCCCGCCGAGGTGTTGCTTTTTCTGCGGCTGAAATCTGAGCGCACACTTCCAATATTAATGAGCTAATTACACAAGCATACATCCTGACTGCTGTTTAGAAACACTGGATAATGATGCCTATTTACATAAGTTAATTACGAGGAGTTAATGCGCCACTCTATTTATGCATTTCTCGACTGTGCAAACTCCTGGAAATAAGAAACATTCTGAATAGCAAATACCATCGCTTTGCATAAAAACAGCTCTGATGAATTGGGCCTAAATGGGTATTTGTCACTTTTACTTTTGAGGCCTGTTTAAATCTCTAGCTTAGCAATCTCTGAATCTCCTATTGCAGTGATGCTAGTTATGATAGGTGGACTGAGGATTGCCATTTTTGAGCTGCAGTGTGGGTGTATTTACATTGGTAGCAATCGAAACATTCTCCAAAAGGTTCATTGGCCATTCTTAGCATGGGGCTGATAGCCTTATTATCATTATTGACTTGACAGAGTCACTGCCTCTGGTTGGCTTTAGGCTTTGGGCATCAGCGACAGCGAACATGACTTAGCTACACTGCACAGGCCATGTCCCTGGACTGAAATGGCCAAATAAGAAAATCTGTACAGGTTAAAGCTAGATGCCTGTCAGTCTCATGCCATTCTCATTGGCCACTCTTAGCATGAGGCTAATTGCCTAAATATCATTAATGACTGACAGAGCCACTGTTGTCTTTAGGCCTGTTAGCATCAGTGACAGCAAAGGTCATGTGAACTGAAGAGGTAAGAAATGATAATGTGTACAGGTCAAAGCTAGATGCTATGCTAAATTTAAATGCATGATTTATGTGTGATTTTCTCCATTTATATATTTTATAGACGTATTTTCACTGATATTATTTGTACCAGTCTCACTGGCCACTATTGTCACGAGGCTTATCATGAGGCTAATTGCCACAGAGGGTTTTTTATGTGTGCATTTGTGTGTGTTTGCGGGTGAAATCTATATCCTGATAGAAACACAAACACACATACAAAACTCTGGATTCCACCGTCCACCTCTGAACAACTGAAATAAAAGATTCAGGCTGCTAAGTAAAATTAGTTGAATGAATTTCAGAATACAAGAGCCAAATGCTCATTTAGGTACTATCTACCTGGATACTCTGTGGGTAAAATATCTGTATCTTTATAGAAAAACAACCACATACACAAAAGAGTTCTCCACACTCCACCCTCCACCTCTGCTTACAAGCTTACCTGCTATACTTGCAATGGAGCAATCAGTGTTAGCCTATTAGGTTAAATAGTTGAATCCATCTCAACTATATCTTAACTAGCAAAATGCTGGGCTGCCTTAAAGTTAACTGAATTTCAAATAGGAAGTTAAAAGAACAAGAATCTGTGTTTTATGCCCATAAACAAATTAGTAACTTAAAATATTAAGGCACCTCAGACACTAACATTTTTTAAATATCCATATAGGCATAGTTTGAATGAAACATCTGTACCTTATGCAAAGAAAGAAACACATACATTCAGCCAGCTAGCATAACCACAAAGGAAAATTCAGTATTAGCCTGCTAGGGAAAATAGTTGAATCAGGTACAAAGGCCAAATACTGGTTTATAAAAATAAATAAAGATTCTGAAGTAATGAAAAAGGTCATGTGGTCTGATAAGTTCAGATTGATCTCAACGGGCATGTCATGTTAAAAATTGATGCACTCATCATGCATAGTGTCCCATGTACAAACCTCTGGAGGCAGTGTTATGATCTGGAGTTGCTTTAGTTGGTCAGGTCGAGGTTCAGAAACACTATGTAGCAATAAAGTCAGTTAAGCACCTTAATGTACTGAATGACCAGACTTTCCCATCAGTGGGCGGGTATATCTCAGGATGACAATGTCAAGACCCATCAGGCTCCGATTTTGGAAGAGTGGTTCAGAGGAACCATCATGAATTGGCCACCATGCAGTCCTGACCTTAACTCCATTGAAAGTCTTTGGGCTGTGCTCGAGAAGACTTTACATAGAGATTCGACTCTCTTGTCAATAGAAGATCTAGGCCCAAAATGAATACTAAAGCCGGTCCAACAAAATATCTGAGAGTGTTACGTTTTGGATAGGCAGTGTATATTGAAAAAATAGCCAAACTCAGCAAACTCTCTGTACTCCCTGCTGGAAAAACTAGGGTGGACAAGACCAAGCCAGCACCAGCCCAGCAGCAGCTCAGCACCAAGCCAGCATCAGACCAGCACCAGACCAGCACCAGGCCAGCATAAATCAGCATAAACTGGCATAAACTCCATTAGCCTACTAAGCTAAATAGTTGAATGCCTGCATCCAGTATTCCCTTCTGCCAACTAGCATAACTAGCAGGATCACAAAGGAAGAATCAGTATTAGTCTACTCGGCTAAAGCATTGAATGGATGACAGTAAAGGAGTGAAATACTGATTCAAACCCAATCCTGTGTTTGGTGGGTGAAATATCTATTCTTTCAGAGAAAAACAAACACACACATGGTGAGAAAAGGCAAGGGCCCTCCTATGGTGGCCCCCATGCTGTGCACCCTGGCGCTGCATCACAAGAAGCCTGAGACAATTCCCTCTCGCCCCCGCTAAGTTCGCAAAAGTCCAATTTTCGGGTAATATGGAGGTCGCGGCAGCAGGCGCGGAGGGCCTGGTAGGACATAATGGCTGCGGAATTGTAAATATTGGTTGGAGAACGGACTCAAATGGAGAGGGCAGACGCAGGGAAATTTCCATCGAGCGAGCGCACACTCACAGCTCCTCCGGAGGCCCCGGCGCGGCAGAATAGATTTTCCATTCTAGTGTGTCACATTAGATTTTCGGAGGTGCTGGGTGGCAGGTACATGTCATTAGTAACACTTTAGTGCCGTAATGAACCTTTTTATTTATCCGCGCGCTCCTCTCATGAATGCATAAGGAGGCTCTCAGCCGTGCCCCCTGGAGAGAAAGGCAGAGTGTGGGAAAGCACGGAAAGACCTTTGGAGTGTCTATTGCTATATGGAGGATAGGGACCAAGGGATGCTAATGGCTACAGGCATGACTATGGAAACCTTAAATATTCACAGAAAACATACGCCCTAGCGTATACATACATAGGTCATACATATGTCCCTTATAGTCTTTCTCAATGAATGTATGGTGTAACCTTCTTACCTTTATGTGGACCTTAAAAAATGATTCTTCACACATATTATAGACATCAAATTTCAAAGATGGATTTTGAAAGAATGTTTTCAAGGGGACCAAAATTGGTTCTTCTATGATGTTGCATCAAATAAATCTATTTGGTATCTTAGTTTTAGAGTGATACGTATCTCCTGAATAATAATTGCACTGGTGCTGTCTCTATTGTTTATATTAGAAATCGAGAAACATACAGATTGATTTGTCATTAGATTATTTTGATGACAAATCAAATAAATCAAATGAATGCAATTTGTAACAGCAAACATTTCATTTTACTTTGTGAAGTTTGTAACCATGAACATATGCTTTTTTTGCAAGATCCTGCTGGTGTGTGACTCCTCATTTATAGTGATGCACACCAAAGTAACTTGAAGGCTAGCAGTACCTGCTTGTGGAGAATCTGCTTAATGTGGCTTTATAATGACCTACGGATACAATGTTTATTATGCACATTGAAAAATAATTGCTACGCCGGTTAATAGAGAATGTACATTTGTATCGAGTAATCGGGGCAGTCTCAAACTTTACATGAGAAGGAATAAACATTATTTTAAGGAATTCTGGACCACCAATATATATATATATATATATATATATATATATATACACTTTTGTCCAAGTTATTCTGGGTGATTTACACGTAATGCTGTATGTTGTTGGAACATGGAACAAAGAACAAAACCACAAAACCTTGCATCTTGATTTTTGACATTTTTCAGTTTGACTTTTGCATCAAAAGGAATTAAGTTTTTGTTAGCATTCTGTCTTGTTTTTAACGTAATGCTTTGCTTTAGAATAAAGGTGAACTATAAAATAGCATTCATGGAATTATACAGTCACCTTAAAACACTCCAAAATGGAACATTACAGGTGGATAAAACAGCTTTCTTAACTTCCAATGTTTTTTTTCTAAGCAGTTTGGACCAATTCTATTGGTCTGTCCATCATGAATATTCAGTTTGAATATTTAGTTGGGGGCATCTAAACTTTTGACTGGCAGTGTGTATATACATATATATATATATATATATATATATATATATATATATATATATGTATATATATACT